>VTPC01002201.1:0-35279 GCA_011009095.1 Ignelater luminosus
GATGAGAGTTCAAAAACGATTTAAATGATTTAAAAGCATCCATTTAAGCTACGGGGGTGCTTTTTTAAATTTGCAGCTTAATTAAAAAAGAAACATATTACAACTGTAAAAATATTTTTGCTTTAAAAAAAACTTTCGTAACCTCTTAAAAAACGTGTTAACAGCTTCTACAACTTTATTATCTGACTCATAGCGTCTTCCAGCAATGATGGATTCAGTTTTGGGAACAAAATATAGTTGCTAGAAGCCAGATCCGAGGAGTACGGTGGATGTGGTAGTAATTCAAAACCGCATTCAGTCGCAGCAGACATTGCAAAATTTACTCTGAGAAGAAAGGACCCATAGTAATTTTTAGTAATCGTTTGCTCTTTGGTAAATAATCAATCAACAAGATTCCCCTACAATCCCAAACAACTGTGGCCATAATCTGTTCGGCAGATGGAACTGTCTTGAATTTTTCGAGTGGTGGTATCACGACGATGCCATTTTTTCGACTGCCGTTTTTGCTCTGGAACATAGTGATGCACCCATGTTTGATCCACCGTTACTGATCGAGTCAAAAAATTTTCAGAATTTGCCTGGAAACGGACTAGAAGTTGTTTTGAAATGCTTAAGCATTCGGGAAACTCAACGTGCTAAAATTTTTTTCATCCCTAATTCATGCACTAGGATTTTGTAAACACTGGTCAGAAAACACAGTTTCCTTTACCTTTTCCACCGTTTCACTTGTTGCGACAGTCTTTGGATCAGACAAAACAACCGTAGAGGGAAACCAAGAATGGCATAAAAAGTTCTAATAAACTGTCACGGACCCATTTTGGTCATAAATCCACAATGGTACAGTGCAGTAATAGTTTTTAAACCTTACTCTATCTGCTTCTTCTGATTGAACAGGATCACCTAAAATTCTCATAAATTGCAAAAAATTACCGATTGTTATCAAAACTTTTCCACAAAAAATCAATTACTGGTAATTAGACAACAGTAGTCAGTGTGCTGATTTAAATAGCATCCACAGAGATTCTTGTGTACGCAGACCAAGACGGCAAAGACCTCCACCTGGTACTTTGTCGCATACCTGCCAAGAGAGAACAAAAGTTCTATTCTTGGCTCGAGTCCGTAAACCCCCTCCCCAGTGTCTTTCTTGGTTTTGGATTAATCCTAATACCAGGCAAACCCTTCGAGTGACACTTAATGAACCCAAACTTAAGGATTCAATAGTGGGTATGCTGATACTGTATGGTTTTATGAAAATATGTGTCCTTTTCCTAACCATCGGTCATTTTGCTAGATCCTGTACGAAGCTATTCTCACCTTCGCCTCGACTATAACAGAGAGAGGCGGAAGGTTCAAGAGCAACTCTTTGGGAAGCAAGGCACCAAACAAGGGATGCGTGTAATATCATAGATCTGATTACTACCTTGTAGAGCCACTATGTGACCCTAGCGCTTAGGCCCTAAGTTTTGCCAAAGATCCTTTTTCTACCCACTAGGACTTTGTGTGACTGCCTTTTGATATGCGCTCTCCAAGACAGTTTGTTATTTAACTGTTCGGTCTGCGGTAGTGGGACATTAAACAGAAAGGGAGTTTTAAAATCATTCAATCTTGTTTTGTTGGTGAAGAGATCTTCTAAAACGGTATATCTTGTTATCAAAAGTCGCATCATTGCTAGACTTTGTGTATCTTCGTATAGACTGCAGCTGTGCGCGAATACGTCATAAATTCAGTCTGAGTACTAATTTCGTAACAAGCGAAGTTCATATCATACCTCACCGTACGAAATTCTTAATTTGGTCTTTAAAGTAAAGTTGTTTTATATTCTTTTCTAGCTTTTTATTAAATATTTGTTTATTCCTTAGTATGTCACGATACAAAAACAGAACAAATACGCTTATTAAAACTATGAAAGGAGGCTAAAAAAGGGAAAAAATATGTCACTGGAAACTGATTTAGAGACTGAAAATGATCACATTAGCGAAAGATCAGCGGATTCAGACACAGAGCAGGAAAAAGAATATAGTGATGAAAATAAAGATAACCATCATGAGATGGAGAATTTAGGGTCCAGTGCAAAGAGTGAATACGTAGACACAGAATGGAATAACAAAATGAACCAACCTGTAGAATGCTGGAAACTCTTCATCACTGATGTAATGCTTTCTGATATTGTGAGGTTCACAAACAGGAATCTAAAGGAAAAGGCCCAAAATTACAACCTCCTTGACAGCCAGCATCTATTGAAGAATATTACGAAAGAAAAACTAGAAACTCTTTCTGGACTTTTGTATATAGCAGGTGTTCTAAAATCGTTTAGACTTTATGGAAGACAGACAGTTGGGGGTCGACATTTTTAAAGCGACTATGTGTCAAAAGAGATTTAGTTTGTTACTGCAGTGTTTGCGCTTTGACAACAGTGAGACTAGAATTGATAGAAGGCAGTTAGATAAACCAGCTCCTATCAGAACAATTTTGGCTTAAGAATATTCGCTCTAGTGGACGCTAAGACATTTTATGTTCTGAACCAAGAAGTTTATGTTAGCAAACAACCACCTGATCCAATTGATTTCAGCAAAAAACTGGAAGACATAGTAATGAGACTTTGTAGGCCGTTTGCAAAGACCTCTCGGAACATAACGTACGATTACTGGTTTGCCAGTTACCCACTAGCAACTAGATTATTGCAGGTGTATAAATCGACATCTGTTTGCACTTTGCGAGAAAATAAGAAAGAAGTTCCTTTAACATTTCTTCAAACAAAAAATCGATCTGAAAAGAGCCCTGTGTAAAGACGTGACATTAGTGTCTTACATCCCTCAAAAAGACAAGAATGTCCTACTACTATCCACTCTACATCATTCTGATAAGATCGATGAAAGCACAGGAGATGAACCTAAACCTAAAATCATTACTTTTTCCAATTCTACAAAAGGGGGAAGTTGACGTTGTTGACGAACTCTCCAGTAGCTATGACGTATCTATTTTTCTACCTCATGGACACGGCGTCCATAGATGCTTTCGGCGTATAAAATTCAAATAATGATGGATATCCAATTAAACATCATAAATTTATAAAAAAAATTGGCTTTGAGTTTAATTCTTCCATATTTGAACACTGCGAAGCTCAACCCCAGACTGCCCGTGTTGCTCAAAAGAAGAATATTTGAATTAATAGGTATCTGTGTTGCTACAGTAGATAAAGAAAGTTGTCAGCCACCTGGCAAGAAGCAAAAATATTTGAAAGATGTTCAAAGTGAATGAAAATAATTTTACAGCTGTGTTGTTTGTAATAAGTTTGAAAACTTTAGAGCACTCAGTGATGACATGTAACTCTTGTTTTTCGTAAAAGATTAAATAGTAGTATGTTTCTTTGTAAAGTTTTAAGAATATTGCATGTATGCAGCGTCGTATGATCTTCATTTTTTCTAGAATCTTGACTAGATTAGAAGAATAGTTATTTTTATTCTTTGTACAATTTTTTTAAAGTTTTTACCTATTTTTGTTCGAAATTTAATAAGCAATGCTTTGATAAATAGCTGACAAGAAGTGCTTCTACCTCCATCTACATACAGCCAACAGTTATTGCTACAATTACGTTCGGTATAAACCACACCAAGTAGAATACGATTATTTTCATTGATTGTAAGAGCATTCTGAAGGTGAAGTGCATCTAAATTGGTTGCAGTGAATTGCAGCTGTTCGATCTCCGTTGCAGACTTGAACTTTAGAATTTTTTTGTATTCGCTTGCGTTTTTCGCTGAACTCTAGATGCTAAGGAATCTGTTTTAAAATTTTGTATCTTAATTATGATGATTTCATACTATTATTTCAACAAAACTGAGGGTCAAGAAATTCACACTGAAAAAAATATAAAAAGTTTTAGTAAATCTTTACCCTTCTTATTTTTATTTTTTATCTAGAACTCAGAAGGGAAAGATATCTATAATAGACCAAACAGCAGTATCTCTAGTCATATTGAAACAAACGAACACTATAGGTAACCGTCATCGTCATCCCATACCACGACTCCTACGGTACGGCGGTGGTGTATTTATTTACATGCCTTTTTGAGGAAAATCGATATTGATGTCTTTCCATATGTCGCCTTCTTTTTTTGTATTCCATTCCAGGCGCTTTACTGTTGCCGCTTTCTATGTTATACCACTTCTGCTGTTGGCGTTGGTGCTCTGCTGCTGTCAAAGGTAGCATCATTTGTAGACCATATGAAAAAACCCAAACGACCTTACTAGGCACGTTGTATGTCGTGCATTTTTGCTTTTTCAGTTCTACATTAACAGTACTGGAAGGGATTTTAACAGTTTACAAGCTGAGATGTTGCGTCATTTGCAAAACTGCGACTTAATAACACAAACGCAGGTAAAATACTACCTACCTGTTAGTTTCAAATAAAAATACAAATTCTTAAAAAGGATAAAGCGAGACAAAAATTTGAAAAACTGCAGGGTACCTAGAGCTTCATGTGATCCAAAGAAGGCCTCTAGTTAGATTTTGGAGTTGATGTGGGCCCGAGAAATGAAGAACCTGCAGGATATATTTTCTTCAAACCTAGGATTCCATTCCACGATTCATAGTTGTGCTGAGATTACTAAAAAAAATAATCTACACAAAGAACAGTCTGAACAGTAATTCTTTTGTGAGTCTCTCGACATGAAACTGTCTTCAGTAATAATATCTCCTTGCAAAACAGTAATATTTAACTGAAACGATCGGAAAAAGCGACCTCCGACATTTTTTAACTAAATTACTGCCTGGCTGAGTCAGAGTCGTTTTAACATCAACAGTATTTTATTCGAAAACTCTATATAAGATATTTTAAACGTTTTATTTGAGATATTAACTGAAAAACTTTTAAAAGAAGAAGATTACGGACACTTTCACAGTGCTATATTAGGAGTCTCCTATCTCACTGTGTGGAAAATGTCAGGAAAAAGAAGAGATCTCTTACCAAGGTAAGTAGATCAATTGTTATTTGCCTTCGGGAGTAGATCTACTTTGATACTAGTATAACCAAGCTTTAGGTTTGATATTTCCAGAAAACATTTATTCTGTCTAAATGAGCTTTATCAAAAGTCTAACACAAGTTGTATCTTTCTAAATATTCAGAAATTTCTGGTTTGGATTCTTCCACAGTCTACCTCTCAAGTTGAGAATCAAGAAGGGAATAATCTTCTGGAAGATAAAACGCAAAATCCAAGCAAAAAGTCTTCTTAACTCATTCATTTGTCTGCGGCCTGCACCGTCGAATTATATCTCAAAAATAATAAAAGCAAAAAATTAAAGACATTACGATCTATCTACCACTGAGTTTCTTACTGAAGTTTTTCAGAAAATGTTTGGAGGACTGCAGACTTATAAAGATCAATTTAAATTCCTTTTTAGTTGATGTAAACCATTAGAATGAGAATATATACGTTTTTGCAGATTTATCCCTTCCGATTTTGAAACTCACTTTATCATCGTCTCTTCTACATACAATGTGAGGTTAAAGCCTTTGGGTCCCGATTGTGTAGTAAGAACTTAATAAAATGTTTTTTAGTTCATTAAAGATGTGACTCTTTAAAGCTCATTGACTTGTCCTTCATGATTTTCCAAACTCTCAGTAAGATGTTCCTTATCTCTACTTGTTTTAGTATTCAGTGTTGGTAAAGTGTCTTCATTGCTAGTCACCCGCTTTAGATATCCTCCGAATCGAGAGGCTAAGACATCTGGGTATCTCAGCAGCAGCCGCCAGACTACAGAAGAGATTTCCTAAAAAACGTTGAGAGGCAGGGCACCACGCAAGCCACTGAAATCCTAATGCACGTGCCAGCACTCTTTTGTTCAGTCCGGGAAGCAAAATACCGTTTTTCGCCCACCGTTGTTCAGGCCTTCAACATTTTTCAGATCAGTCTAACTAGATGTCTTTCATTACTCATCAGCGAATTTTTGATATAGACGCCCGGGACGCTACTTCATCCTAGATTTTACGCCGCGCATTCCAACGGGCGAACTACTCCCACCACCATTCAATAAAAACTACACTGCCACTTGCAAGATTCTTCCTGTCACTCCATTCTTGTAACATTAAGGGAAGGTTTGGGTACGCGAATAGTACGACTGGAGATTCCGTCTTTATTTCTTTCATCACCTCTGAGTCCAATTCACACCCTGACTGGTGTATTGAAATCTCCTAACTTACTTCAGACACTCATTCTTCACTGAGGGTTCACTAGGAACACCTGGAGTACACCACAGAGAGTCGGAAGGACGATGACGTCTTGGGAAGAAGATACGTCTCCAGGAAGTTTACGATGGGAACGAAATCGGTACTGTTACGGTTCGCCGAAATCCAATATTGCACCACCTCAGATACAGTCACAATGCGAGCTACTCGTTGCCCGATCGTGCCGTACTTCATCAACTTTGCGTTATCAACCGACACGATTGGTTGCAAGCCGTCTGTTTGTCTCATTCGGCATCTTTGGTGGTTCTCCACTCTATCACAAGATTTTGTTCCACTGACTGAAGAGGAGATGATTCCGTAACAGTCCGGTTGCCTTTGGTGGTCAAGTTTACTTTGATTACTAGTACTGCCTGTTCGCATGCATGCTGAGAAAATTTTCTTTATAATCAATAGCCAACTCATCATGACATCTCTAAGAACCTAAGCTAGCACTTTCAACTTTAGACCTGCTATAGAGAACCAAGCACAGAATATATGAGTCAGACCCTTTTGCCATCATCTGCTGAAAACTTGAAAATCATTTAAAAAATAAATTTATGTCTCTTGACTTTTGATTCGAAATTACCAACAGATGAACAACAATTTTTTTATCCTGAATTACTTTGTTAGTAGTCTCACCATTTCCACTTTTATATGTCTACGTAGTCTTTTATCCTTACAGTCTTCTACGTTTTTTCAAAATTTCATGCATCAGTTGTGTAGATATTCAAATCTTTACTTGATGTTAAAATTCTTATGGACCTCCAGGTCTTTACAAGTTTCTAGTTTTCAAGGGATATCTAGAGTTTTGTATGGGTCTGAATTCTTAGGAGGTCGTAAGCCCTTGAAGTCATATAGGTTTTTGGTGCATTCGGTTTCTGGTGGACCTTCAGACGTTGTTTGCAAATCTGCGAGTCGAAGTCGTGTAAGACAAGAATAAGATTTTTGTTAGCAATTCTACCACTCTGTATATTAAGAAAGCTTCAAAGACATACTAGCCTTTAGCTGTCAATCCACTACTGTCACTTCTTGCTCTGTTTGATCTGAAATAGTTATAATAACAAACAGTTCAAGAACTGAAATCAATATACCGCTGCGTGCATCTATCGCATGACAAAATAAGATACAAGTGCAAAAACCTATACTGTGATTTTTCGAAAATGAGTAAAATGCGATAGTGCAAGCCGACAAACAAAAGAATTCTCTCACTGTTATAATACACAAAGGCATTGATTACAGCATTTACCAAAATATTTCTTGTTGGAGTTTTTGCTCAAGTTTCTGGGCAATTCTTCCCAAAGTTAAGATCAGGATAAAATTATTTTTGTTTTTGAAATGGTCAAGGTAATTCTACACTGCATTAGTTTTTAGAGTAAAAAGAACTCGAGTTAGTGACTTTATGTGACTTTTCAGACTGATCAGACTTTAAAATTATTTTACGCTTGTTTTGAATCATTTGGATTTTTCTTTCCGATTAGTGAGTTACTTTTTCATTAAAAGGATTCTGATGCCAACGATAATTTGATGTTAGTTTTCTTTTGATGATACAAATTCTGAGAGATTAACATGTCTTGATGAATATTCAAGAAGCAGCAGACTGTGTAAGACAGAGTTTTAGATTAAGCTTCGATGTTTTCAAGGTGGACCTTCCCAGTATTTTGAGTTAATTGACCTTTTTAACCCGATAGGGCTCTTTAAACTAATTGGAACTCTTAGACGTTTTGGCCTCTTTTGCAGCTGACGGCATGATCTGAGTTTTCAAGCCTCGTCTAGTTTGTTTGAGTAAAATTGAATTAGAGCAAGTTTTATAGAATCGACCCTCTAGATTGATGTTTCTCTCTAGATGAGAAACGTTCTGACAAAGTTTGAGAAACACCATTGCAAGATCCCTCTCAAATTTGCGATATGAATGTAGAACGAGATCAATTAGAGTCAAAGAGCACATCAGACTGAATTGATTCTTTCTTGTGCTCTTATTTAAGGAGTTACTGAAAAATGACCTTTTACCGTATTGCTTTTTCTATTGTATCGGAATTTTCTTGAGATAAAAAAGTGTAGGTACCATTAAAAGTGTCTTGTTAGCAGAACTTTCATTCTGTTTCAATGTAAAGCACCCTTCTTTGGTTTAGAAATATTTTAAAGAATAATTTATGCTCACTTGTAAATCACAAGTGGTAAAAGGAACAAGACCACGATTATTCTTGAAATTCCCAGTAAGGTTGATCAATATTGAATATGCAGTATACCTTATTCGTAACAAACCGGCGCATAATTTTATGGCAGTCGTAAATGTAATTTCATGTTTTGTAATGAGTAATGACCCAAAAACGTTTACAGTTACTGTCAATTAATGCAGGCTTGTTAAATTTTAAATGGAGCCTAATCTAACTTGTAAATTACCCTGTTAAGTTATTCAAACTCGTGAGATATGAGGACACCCCCACTGTGATAATTTATTATTTCTTTATCATCGCGTGACTTGCATTGTTTATTAGGACAATTATCAGGGCCTAATGATTTGCATAAATAAAAATGTCGGCGTGGAATGTGATTATTAATAACCTTAAACTATAAGACAATGAAACTGTTCTTTTAAAACTTGTCTAATTAATAAATTATACGGTTCCGAGAGATTCTCACGCGCGTATCTTTTAACGTTTCGAATGAAATAAATATTAATTGTCACGATTTTAAATTAACAAGCTGAAAAGAGCGCCATTTCTAGTAATTTAATTTTTTATTCATTAATTAGATTTTATTTCGTAAATAAACATAAAGGAAGAAGATACCATTAATGTTGTTTTTTGTAAACATGTAGCAATTTAGCAGCATTAAAAATCTGTACACGAAAGATGAGTGCAAATTTATGTAGTGCAAAATTGCAGGCCGAAGCGCCAGCTACACTCGTCCGGTTCGCGTTTTACAACCTTCATACAAGCAATAGCAATTAGCTACAATGTTAAGATTATTTTTTAAATTAGATTACGTTGTTATCTGAAATATTACCCGTCCTCGTCGTGTGGAGCACAAACTGCGATTTAATTAGCTTTTTCCATTTTGCAAGATTTACAAGCTCTTATGGGACTATTTTATAGGCACTAATTTTTTCTTAATTGCATTTTGATCGGTTGGGATTTATCCCGTTTTCTTTTTTTTAACTAATTAATTGCATTTAATTATGCATTGATTATTAAACAATTCTGTTTATTGAAAGTACTATTAGAAGCTGTAAAGTGTGAGTATTTTGCAAACACGAACAAAGCTGTGCATTTATCCTGTCTATTCGACTTACACGTGAACGAAAAACGTTCTGTCTCCTAGTCTTAGCAAGAGTAAGGATTTGGAAGATTTTCCAAGCAAGAATGAGGGTAAAATGGGAATAACAACTTTGCATTTTTTTAGTTTTGGTTTGTACGCCATGTTTATCAATAATAGGTTATAATCTCTTTTTCCTTTTTCTTCAAATGTGGTTTAAACATGTATGTACCTATGTTTAATTATTATTGGTCGTTGGATTTGGTATCCTATTTTTCCTTTGCTTTTGTTTTGCCACAATTGTTAAGTCATTTCTACACGATTAGGCATTCTGGTACAAATTTCTTTAAAAAACTTTCCTAGCATGTAAATTCCTTCTGCTACACATTTTTTTAAAATAAATGTAGATAGATCTAAAATTAATGTCAACCCATTTCCTAGCAGAAGAACCTGGAGATCTCCAAATTCCTATTTAGGTGAATTTCAAATAGATTACGTAGCCATTTCCAAGAAAAGTCAGAAGGGACTCATGAACGTTAAAGTAAAAAAGGGCGTCATTGATACCGATCATCACCTATCGGTGGTAAAAGTAAACTTTCAGCCCAACAGAACCAAGCCGAGAATAACCCAAAACACGCAAACGGAACCGGAATTCTTTAAACAAAACGCTAGCACTCCCCTTTCTCACATCCACGGCCAAACCTGCTCCAACAGACCTGCCCTAAACACACACCACAGGCTTACCTCCGAGGAAACGTAAACATCCATGGTGCAATTGCATTTGCGATTGGACTATAGAACGGAGAATTCGAGCCTGGCAAAACTGGAATTCTCATAAGAACCCCCAGAAGTAGCAGGAGCTCACCATGGTACAGAAACAAACCCCAAAAACCATTAGATTTGAATAACGCCACTACGATCAGAGCAGGCTTGCCGAAATCCAACAAGATTCTAAGCAAAATAATACTAGAAATTTCCACAGGACATTTAGAGAAGGCCTGTCAAACTATCTCTGTTTCAAACGTCCGGATAGGATTCTGGAAACCAATAATAAAGAAAACTGTAAGCTTTTCACAAATTACTTTAAAGACCTTTTAAACTGTGAACCCCCCAAAGACTAACTCAATTTTGAAAAGCCTTAACCAAACTCCGATTTAGAATCTCTCTTATTAGAGGAAATTGAAAAACCAATAGATGAACTTAAAAGTTACAAAGCCCCAGGGGAAGATGGTATAATTGCCGAATTGATCAAAATAGGTGGCGCAAACCCCACCCAGAAAATTCAGACAATATTAATCGATATTCCATCACTGAAATGTCCCTGAAGACTGGAAGTATGCATTAATCCACTCACTGCACAAGAAAAGAAATCAAACAGATATTAACAATTACAGATGGATTTCTTTCCTAACAGTTACTTAGAAAATTCTTCTTAATATTTTACTTGGGATTGAAGAACAAACAGACAACCTAATTGGCGGATATCAGTCAGGATTCAGAAAAGGTAGATTGCGTGCGAAAGGATATTAATATAATTCAATAGACAGAGAAACACTTTTCAGTGTATTAGAAGAATTGAAGTTGATAGAAAAACAAGAAAACTAATCAAACAAACATTCACCAACACCACATCAAAGGTTGAATTCCTGGGCGAAATATCTGAACCTTTCCATATCAAAACAGGAGTACGACAAGGAGACGGACTCTCATCTAGACTATTTAAAATCTTGTATTAGAAAAACAATTGGGACCTGGGAGAAAGAAGTAAAAGGAATAACCTTGGGCAAACTTTGCAATAACAAAATTCAGCTACTTTGTTATCGTTCGCAGGTGATCTAGAAATTCTCTCCAACAAAAAAGGAAACGGCCCAAGCCATTAAGAAACTGCATGAGATTGCAGCAAAAACTGGGCACAAACATTTTATGCAAAAACTCAATACATGGAATCACCTTGATAAGCAACCTATGACAACGAAGTTCGGAAACGTAGCTCAAGTATCTGAATTCAAATATGTAGAAAGGATGATCATTCAACCCTCAGGATTAAATCGCGAAGCAAACGTAGAGAGACTCTCTAACCTACAGAAAGCCTATAGAATCACGTGTAACAGATACAACAAAAAATCAATACCCCGTAACGTAATACTAAGACATTACAACACAGTGGTCAAACCAGAAGCGCTATATACATCAGAGACTTTAATCATAGAAGGCAAAACACTTATTAAGAACATAGAAAAATAAAAAAGAAAAATTCTTTAGAATATTCTTGGTCTAGTCTGCATAGACAGAATCTGAATGAAAAGCAAATCGCTGGAATTATATCAACACTCTGAAAAAATAACTTTTAGGAAAAGGCGGGTAAGATTCTACGTGCATATCTTGTAAATGGACAACAGCAGGCTTACCAAACGAATCCTTAACCTTGCTCTCTTCATGAAAACAAAAAATAACTGGCTTATAGAAATTGATAAAGACCTAATCGGCATCAACGATGACACCGTACAGGACAGAAATAAATTCAGGCAACTGGTTGACAACCACCACTTTGGAGATGTTCAAACAATCAGGCCCGGCGCAGTCTGGACACAGGAGCGGAGGAAGACCCATAGTGAGAGGATGAAGAGGTTTTTGGAGAGAAGGAAGGCAAAGAATTGGAGGCTAATTAAGTTCTATAGCGCTCCATAGATGGGCAAGACGATGCTAAAAGAAATGTAGATAAGCCACTGTTTACTACTTTTTGATATTAAATGTGTCGGCATATTTGATGGTTTGAAGTTCGTCTGGTCAGAACTATAATAACAACATGTTTTCAGGTTATTAAGAAACTACCTAACAAGAAATACTGTTAATAGCCTGCGGGCTTACTTGAGTACTTTAAAGCTTGCAGAGGTAATAGAAGATATTGAAAGTACGACACAGGCAATCGCCCAAAAGGTTCTTGTTTCTTTTTGTATTGTTGGTTCTACTGGTTTGATATCAGAATTAAAAAGCTTCTAGTACTATAAATGATTCTTCAAACCTCTTCGAATAAAATGTTCGCTATGTCATTCGGTGCAGTTTTCTACGGTTTTTGAAATAACAAGCCCTCATGCTGAACAGAATCTTATTACACTTATACAAGCTTGACGTCGAGGATAAGAAGAAATATTTACTGGAATTGGTACTACTAGATTCTGTTCAATTTCTTCTGTAACATTACGCATATGAGCAAGTATTGGTATATTTATTTCTATGCAAATCTAGAGGATTTAAATATGGGAACTGTTACCCACTGTTAACTATTTATTGATTGCAAAGAATCATTGGTGATCCACTTTCAAATTTGTATGTTATAATATGGTGGAGCACCATCAGACTGTCTCCACATATTAGTTTAAGCATTCAAAAGTGCATCTTCCGAAGTATCAGAAAGATTATTTTCAAGAAATTCAAGAAATCAATTTGCATTCAAAGAACGAGGCATTGTCTAATAAAATTCCACATCATATATTTACATTAGATTCTTGTCAGAATCTCTGCGATTCTTTACTCAATAACTCCTGTTGGTAATTTCAGCTTCATCTGTCTAAGCCATACGTTGGAAGAAATTAACAAAACTCTAAACTTCTTGAAAATGGTATCTATGTATTTTCTATGCAGTCGTCTGTAAAATCTGTAACTGCCAGGAAATCTGTGCGAATTTAAAGGGTACGATCATAATCTATCAACTCCAAAAACGCCTAGAAATTTGCAACACAACTGCACTGAGAAATGTAAGGTTAGGTTATCTTCAGTTGAAAAATCTTTCTACGTACTATTCAGCTAGTCAACTAGACCAAAGACGTAACGACATAGACTATCGGGCCATTTTCTTAATTTGTAAGATGTAATTGTCATAAAACATAAATATCTGACATAACCTCAAAACTGAGTCTAAATTTTTACATTAAGAGAAAGCTATTCAAATGCTGACGGCAACAGATTTTCATATCAAGCCAATCTAACTGCTTGTAACTGCTAGAAATTTATGGCGCGTCATATAACACTTTTGGCTCAGTTAAGGGTTCTATAAGCCCTTAAAGTTTGTCTCCCATCTTGTATAATGTATCATACCGTTTTTCATTTTATCTAAGTTTGAGTTTAATTTTCATATTCAAGCACTAATTTTTTAAAACTTATTTGTTAAAGAACTAAATAATCGTTAAGAGTGTTTACAAATTCCACTGCGCTCAACGCCAGCTTAAGTCGCGATTAAACACTTCTCTAGAAGTAGAAACACTAACTGCTCCTATTTAAAGCTAAGCACTTTTCTTCATTTAACCCTCTATAGAAATATAAACAAATGCGGCCGCCACAGTCAGCCACCAACCAAACTTGTCATTGTTTGCAAATTGACTGGACTTCGCTTTTCATTAACCTTCTTAAGAGAACCAAATAAAAAGATGAGTCAGTCAGTTCCGCGGTAGCTCAAGGTTAGACTTTATCTTTCTCTAATTTTCTTAAAAGATCTAACGACCAACAGTGACTACGGACCCTAACGGGCCACCTGCAGTAGGCCAAAGACGGGCTTCTCCCTCCACTGACCTTTTCAAGAGGTTCTCTATTACAACAAGGTCGAGACTTCTATTAACTTTATTAACAGAGTTGAACATCAACAACGATCGGTCTACGCCATTCAACGGATCATACCCATTGATCCATTTAACTTTCTCAGCTTAGATTTCTTCTACTGCTTCACCTCAAGCTTCTACCAGCTTTAGGTCTGTCTACGTCATGCTTCAGCTCTTTTTTTCTTCTTTTAACCTTCTAGGAGCAAAACGTACATTGCCATCGATTATAACTGCTTTTGTTTGCAAACTGGTCGGGCTTCGTCCTCCATCAACCTTCTTAAGAGCTGGCTGTATGTATTGAATAGTTAGACATGTATAACAAATCCGTAGCTACCGGTATGGGAGGGGGTTAGAGTTTCTCATCCATTATCCGCTTTACAAGGCGTTATCTCTTATTTCACAGAAAAAGTCTTTAATTGAACATTAATTGTGTGTTTGCTAACTTTAATTCCGTTCAACGATACTAGTTAAAGTCTGACGGCAGGTCTTTGGCCTGATCACGTCATGATTAAGAGCTCCTTCTCCTCTAATCCTCTAGTATTGCCCTTATTTGAAAACTGATCGGATTTTCTTCTATTAGCCTTCTTAAGAGAGAGCTAAATATAAAGACGGTTCAAATTGTGCATATTAACAGACTACTTGTAGTAGTTCAAAGTCGAGCTTTATCCTCCATTACGTTCTTTAAACCTCCTAGGAGTAGAAATGGGTTGGGCGCCGCAGGTCTTAAACGTACAGAGTTTCCTTTATTTGAAAGCCGATCAGACTTTGTTCTTCAGTAACTCGCTTCTTAAGAGAGCTAAATACAAAGACTGTGGTGAAAAAACTTTCTGTATCATCCACAAGCCTTCTTTTAACAACAGTATGGGGCTAAATGTAGTACTACATGGTAATTATTATTGTTAATCTAATTAAATCAACGTTAATCTCTTAAAACTGTGTACACTATACACAAAGTAAAAACAACGATAAAGTTGGTTCAGGTGTTTCATGTCTTGTTAATAGAGCTAAACAGGAACATGGATCGGGAAATCTACAATACACCATCTGCCGTGGTCCGAAGTCAGGCTTTGCTCTCATTAATTTTCTTTAAACAGGTAAACACAAACATGCCCGTACGGTGTGGTATGCCCTACTTAACTAAGAAAAGGTCCCAGTGACCTATGTACCAAGAAACCCTTTCTTCATCACTTTAGTCTGTCTTTCTTGTCTTACATTAATTTTCTTCTGCCTTGTTCCGCCAGTTCATCTTCTTTCTTATTCATAATTTTCTTTGCTAATGCACAGATCTTAATCCAGTGTCCTTCCCTGGACTTTTGCGTCAGGTTCTCGCTCGTTAACTCTTTCTTGATTTCTCTATATATTTCCTGTCTATGATGTTTTCAGCTATTGTGCACAAAAAAGTGTGTTCCGTTGTGTTTTCCATCTCAGAATAAATACAGCTGTCGTTTGCCGTTTTGATATAGTTTTTAAAATAGTCGTGTCCTGTCAGTATTTGGGTAATCTTCCTCGTTAGAATTTTTTTACTCCACTGATGTATTATCTCGAGTTCTTCTTGGTAAATATACTATGGGAAAACGGAGCCAAAATCCCATGTATTTTCTTTCTTATGGAGTTAGAAAACTGTATCACTGCTAGTCTAAACAGGTTACGTTCAAGGTCGTTCAGTAGATAAGAATTGCTGATAAGAGCGAGAACGTATAAGACTGTCATTTACATCCGGCATAACGGTCTTTTTTCCATTCTAATGGCCTTTTTTCCATTCTAATGGTCTTTTGTGGCCTAACGGTCGTGTGTTTTTCCATTATCCCAACCAAATAAAAGGAATTCGGATTTCAAGTAGAGCTGCAGTTTTATCTTGTGGTGTTAATTGCATTGGCATTCGGCTATCTGATTAAACTCGTTGATAAACCACTTGCGACAGTCCGGACCTCGGTGACTCTTGTAAAAGGATAAGCTATCATTGTTTAATAACTTACGCTGAAGGCCTTGTATTCCTGGTGCAGGGTACTGTTCTTTCCTTTTTATTTGTTTATAGGTTTTAATGTAGATTCCAAATCTGTATAGATGATAAAGGGATGCTTTTGAACCTAACTATTTTATTTTTTCTCCTTATAGGGCATCTTCGCTCTACAACCCGTTATCTCCTGACAGTCGACCTTGTGGTTCTTCAGTCTGTCTTTGTTGTAAAAGTAATGCAGACAGCGCTCGCATTCTAATTTCTTTCCATGCCTATTGGAGACCTGTTTACTGACCAGTCCACTTAAATTTTTAATCCAGAGCCAGTGGCATTTAATTTCTCCAGCCTCCTCATCGTAGGTGTCTTAGATTATTAGCAGATTGACGTGTTTGTCCATCTTTTGTTCGGTTGTGCGGACTGCAACCACCACAGCAGTCTATTGCTGGTCGATTCCATCACAAACGCTCTAATCGAAATGTTGTTATTCTCTTCGAACCACTTGATTTGGTCCACTGTCATGGGGAACTCTTGATTCTGTTGAGATTTAGGATGATTGAGTAGTGAGTCCGGGTGCTGACCATGTGGAAAAAGAAGTAAAGCGGACACCACGGTCTGAGCAAAGCATATTTCATCATTATTCTTCATGTCGATGCGGGCCTGTTTGGTGGCTATTTCTGGAGGCAAGAGAATGTATGAAAATCTGTAAATCGGCTCGTATCTGTTGATGTTTACTGCCAAGTTGATGATTGCCTTTAGGTTCCACCCCAACTCGTGCTCCTGCAACGTATAATTAATTATTGAATTTTGTACCTGGCTAAGAAACAATAAATAAAACCTGGAAATCCGCTAACTGGACGACGAGGTGTTCTGATCGCCATCCCTTTAAGTTAGTTTTCTATCTGTGACTGGGTTGTAAGTGGGAAAGTACTCTACATCTTTGATCGCCCCCTCGAGAGACTGTTTTTCGAATACCCCACATAATGAGGTGTTCACCTTCATCTGAGGGTATACCTTTAGAGCATTTCTTATTATAGCAAATAAAAGATGTTACTCTTTGTATGGCCGATGCCTTTTGGCACCGACACTTAGGTCCCCCTTCTTGAAAGCTGCGTTGAGTAGACGAATGTTGTTATGGAGCAATGATGTTAGCCATAACTGAAAAATATTTAGCAACTTATCAAATTAGCAAACAAAGAATTTTAAAAAAGAGTCAACTTACCTTTAAAATAGAATTAGCACAACATTAAGATAACACTGAGATAAAATATTTCCGAGCCGTTACCGTCTATCACATCTACACCAAGCCCTTCAACGGAGTCAAAGTCTGAAACCACTGCCATCTAACCAGCAAGTTTAGGGGTGCAACCCACAATGACTGCAAGATCAATTACTGAGACAAAAAAGTGATCCCTGAAGTGTTCCATAACCTCAGTAGGTGTGACGCCTTGTTCGTTCAAGAGGTCGAAGAGAACATTTCATTGATGCCTGTTAATAAAACAAAGAACATCTCGTTCGCCAAATCAATCAAAGATAGCGAAATTAGGTTCAGATTTATAGACTCTTTCATCTCTTGACAAGTAGCCTCATACCTAAAGAAATTCTGCATCTTAAACCAACAGTTCCATCACTTGGACGTTGAAAAGTTTCAAGTTGCTGACTCGCAAAAAATTTCATATGATTATGTAGACTCCTGGCAGAGACTGGACGAGACAGAACTTCCTCCCAAGCGCAGTTTCTATAGTAAATTGAACGATAAACACTCTGGGTGATCACGCTCATGCCCGTAGGACGTGGAAAGAATTCAAGTATAAAACTCTAGGTGACCATTTGGACTTCTACCTCCTGCTGGTCGACGTTTTCGAAAACTTTAGAACCACATGTCTCAAGACCTATCAGCTGGATCCAGCTCTCTGCGCGTCTGCCTCGGCCTCACCTGGAATGCTATGCTGAAATACATCAAAGTGGAAATCGAACTGCTTACGGACATAGACATGTTTCTGTTTCTGGAACGAGGGGTCCAAGGTGTTGTAACAGGTATGGGAAGGCTAACAATCTGAAAGAACTGACATTTTTTCTCATGCACTATGACTTAAACAACCTCTATGGTTAGGCCATATTCCTATCATTGTTAGAGCATAAAACCGTTACGCCACAAAAGACCTTTACGTCTGATACAGATGATTGATACAAAGTCTTATCAGCATCTTTTACACCACAAACATTCGTTCTTGCTCTTATCAGCAACTGTTATTGCACTTCAAGCTCTTACCAGCTGAAGTGATTCAGTTTTCCAACTCCATAAGAAAATTCATGAAATTTTGGCTCCGTTCTCCCATAGTACATCGCTACTCTCTTTCTTTTTAAATTGTTGGTCATAAATTCTTTTTCTGTATCTGACGAATAGGTGGACAGGGACCACCCCTGCTACTGCCTGTATTGCTTTTATTGAAGTTATCTTGTAGGGCAGGCACATGTGATTATGAAAAGTAGGCCTCTTTGTGTCTTTTCTGGAAGGTAGTAAAGAAATCTTTATGTCGATTACCTTGTATCATAGGGGGCTTTGTATAGGAGAATCAGATGCGTGCCTTCTTCTAGCTTAAAGTTTTTATGTTCGGCATGATTCTTGCCGCATCGCTCTTGTTGTTGTTGCTGTTACTGCTTAAACGTGTTTTGCAAATACTTCAATATGATACCCAAGTTTTTTCTTCTCTTAGATTTGAAGTCTTCCTTCTTCCTGGGGTCCTATTGTATCATAGCTTCCGTCTTTTCCGGGACCAACTCGTCTACTAAAGCTAGAGTTTTGTTTTATATATCAAGTTTTTCCTGTCGTTTTCCCTAAACAATATTGCCAAATCAGCAAATGTCAATTGTCTTACGCCGTTTTACAACTGTGGTGACTTAGAATTTGGCATCGTTTTCTTTGAATTCTTCTTCTGATGCTACATCTTCTACAGCACGTTGACATTCCTTTCAGAAGACACTTCTATTTAGGGAAATTCTCTTGGCAAGTTATACTTTGCTAGTTTATCATTTCTATTTCGAGAAAAAAGCAAATTGCTCTTTTTAAAGAGAACTAAATATGAACATGGGTTGGACTAAGCTCTATATGTATCTCATTCAGAGCTGTCTAGTATATGAAATGCATAGAGTTGTTCGCCTCTGATGATTAGACTGTTTTGTTCAGTATCTGTTGTTACAAAGGATTATCTTTCTGACATTGCAACCATGAACTTTTCTAATAGACGAAGGCATGAGGTTAGAATCTTTGGTATGCGTTAGAATTTTAATGAATCCTCAACTGATTTGAAAACTGAATTCATGAAAGCAAATAACCAAATATTGGATTTATGAGCGTCTATGGCGAACTGACAATCTTGGACTTGACTTTGTCATATTCAAAGCTTGACAGCAGTGTAAGTCTTCTTGAAAGCTAAGATTGATATTATGTAAATCCTGAATTTGATTTCGAAAGGCTTAAGAGAAAAACGCAATAACGACTCAGCAGTTTCCTGCAATACAAAGCAAACTCGATTCTACTAGGAAATCAAAATCTCAATCTCTAGTGTTTATGCATCACACTGAAGAAAATACTCAATCCTAAGTATTTCTGTGTAATTCAATTTCAGACCTTCCAACACAAGATTGTGTTTTCGTTATGCATAAAACAGACATTATGTAGTAGACACGTGTTAACAAAGATAATAAATAATTTGTTTTGCCCTGCCTACATTTTTATTGACCATTTTAGCTGCAAGTAGTCACAATAATACAACAAAAAGAAGCCTATACTAACGGTAAATTAACTTTTATGAAAGTCTAATGTTTGAACACTTCATTATAAAAGAAAATACAACACTCTTCTTGCGTTTTGCAAAAAAATTTATCATGTATAACAAGACGTTCTTATATTTATTAAAATTATAAAAAAATCTAATGTAGCTTTTTATTAAAACATCGTAGTATAATTTTTTTGCATGCATATAAATTTATTTATCTATAAACGAAATTAAAAATATCAAACACGATGAAGGCATTTCTAGATGCGAGATTGCTCGTGTATCTTTGGTACCTGATGTCATGTTTTACCGTTGGTGTGACACGGATAATAATTTTATATATCCAGGTATCTTGAGTAAAAAAGGTCATTAATTAAGAGTTAAATATGGCGTCCGGTGGAAGAGCATTGTCTGGTATTTAAGGCCATTACAACTCTATCTGTACGGTAAGGAGTGGCAGATTATTTCATTACACAGGTGGGCGTCCAGCAGAGAATCAACTATTGTCAGGTGTAAATTCTCCGACGCCTGCTTCGACCGACAACAAGGCAGACCGAGCTGCTTATAACTTACACCAAACACTCCATATACATTACCAGAACACCTCGAGTTTGAACGAGTAGGATTCAAAATGCATGTTCCTTTTAATACCTTCATCAATAATAATGTTTCTTCTTTAAAATTATCATAACACACACTCCGGACTAAACTCTTACTTTTGTTTATCTCTTCACCACTGCAGTATACACGGAAACCTCTTTTATTTTTATTTTCTTCTCTTTTTCTTAAGCTCACTTTCAAATGATTTCTGTAAGTGGAAATAAAACTTGACATAAAGAAGTGAATTCAGCTACTTTGAAACCTTCTAACTAGATAATCAAAAGAATTTATAAAAATGATAAAGCTACTGATAATCTCAATCCCTTTTGATGATCAGATAGTTATTACAAACACAGTTTCATTATCATTTATAGATTGCCAAGAAATTTCTCGTTAGAAACTTATTTTTATTAAAACAAATTTCCAAATCATTATTGTCATGGTTATTAGTTAGTCAATCGTAATACACTAGCGGGGTGGACTTTCTAGAAATATGACCTTTCTACTGATCCCGTTCCGTAGTACTTGTTACCAGTTAACAAAGAATGTCGTTCTCTACTAGTCTAGTTCATATATCGCATCGACATCTACTAACTAGTCAATGCTCGTTTTTCAACCGGTGGCTATTTTAGGAGTCATACTCTTCTTCATTCGAAATGGAATAACAGAATTTTGAAAATCAGAACATAGTAAAATGGGCGGCAGCGCTCTTCAAAGAAATCGCAAGTGCGAACGCGGACGAAGCTCTTGGGTGGGATTTCGTAGAGTATATTTTGATTTCACCTACACTAAAGGAACCGACAGAAAAATCGTAGTTAGAACAGTTTAGCGAAAAATTAATTCCTGGACCACCAAAATGTTCTTCTTTGCATATGGAAAAGGTATTAAGCAGAGGATGTCCATCAACTCGGGAGGAGCTCAGGTGAATATTTGTGTGTGTTTCGTTTTGAGTTTTCTTCTTGGCAGTGACGTACTTTTTATTCTGTTTTATCACTCTGTTCCAATATTGACTTACACTTCTATTGAAGGATGGAAGCGCTCCGGATGAAACATTCTCCTGTAGATGGCCCTTTCTTTCTGTCGGAGTCTAGCGATCGAATATGACGGCGTAGAAGTGAAAATTGCAATTCAGCACCTTAATACATATGTATAATGTACATTCCACTGTGTTCTGTGAGCATCCTCATCCTACTCCGCCCACCCATAAGCATTTCGTGCGATTTTTGTGCAAGGAAGGATCTCTGTGGTTTGCATCTGTCTAGGGCCGTTGTACCCTTAACAACTTTCAATTAGTCACAAACAATTAAACGCTACCTTGTTGACTGTTTAGATGTACCGCTCCATCCGCATTTAAGAACTCTAATTCTGTCTCTTTAGATCTGCTCATTGAGTGGATCTGGACAAGAAAAAGAGTGTAACTAATTCTAATTCTTGGGATCTCTCCTTAGAAAAAGAACTATAGATCTGCATGGAACATTCGCTAGTTAATTTTGTATTCTGCCACCACATGTTGCAGTCATTCTTAAAAGCCCTCCGTTTGCTCCAGGCAGATAATTTGGTATACAGAAAAAAATCAGTTTTATAGTTTTATCTCTAGAGTTCTTCTATACTTGCACTGAGTCTTAGTACAAGTACGAGTTGAGTATCAATTATAAAATATTAGAACATGCTTGAGTAGAGTTCAAGTTCGAGCTTGGCTCAAGTACTAATTATAAATGTGAAAAATCTGTCACCAATCCTTCATTATTTTCTTTCTTTTCCTCCGATGTCTTTCTTACATTCACTCTTAGGTGTTGTAAATCAGGAATAAAATACTATTTGGCAAAATTTAGTTCGCGGACATCATCTGAAAAGCATCCAGACACTTCGCAATATTTAAAAGTTAGACTGACGCCCATTTTACAAGAAAGTTTGATTTACAAACCCACAGTTTGTGAAACAATCAGGACAAGCGGAAACGTTGACGAGGGTCCGCAACACAAAGCTACTAAAGCATGAGCACCAAAAGCGTCTATTGTAGGCATACCAACAAAAATCATGACAAAATAAAAAAGATTGAGGACGGGATCGAACTTGGATCCGCACTCGATGATGATGGTGAGAAAGAAAACTGTTTATGGTCCTGACGTAACCAGCCGGGATCTGGGAATTACGGAGCTTGAGGAGCCAGACTTTGTCAAAGCTACGTTTTAAGTCAAGGAAGGCGCCAGCAAAGCATTTTTTTGAGTTTAGGGCCTTGATGACGTCAGCGTCAGTGTGAAATTGAAATTGGAGCGTGGATCTGTAGCTGATCTGTCTTCGCGGAAGGAAGGAAATTGTCATTCTCGAAAAATCCTCTTAGTCTATCGACCAGACTCTTCGTAGATCTTGCACAGGACGTTGAGAAGGGAATCCGTGGCGTTCTTATTGAGTTTGCGCATCATTACCACTGTGACTGATTTCCATGCCGAAGAGCAGCAGGCGTTAAAGATGTTTGTGAGAAGTTCGATAGCTTAGAGTGGGAGATAACGAATAGTTCTTCTAGTCAGTGTGTCGTTGCTGGGGGCTTAGTTTTTTTCATTGGATAGGGCAGCCTGATGTTTCGTCCAACCAGATAGGTCTAAGAATCTCCGGTGGTGCATTGGGCTCTGGAAGTAGGGGGGCAGCTATGAAGGACGATATGGTTCCGTCGTTCCGAATTTGTCTATGGACTTGGGCGTTGTCGAACTGAAGCATCCTAAGAATTTAATGAACTTCGGTGAAAAGATCGGTGAAGATTTGAGCTTGAGCTTGGGGGTCTGCGACAATTTTATTGTTGTGATTTATTTGAGAGACATGGTGGGATTTCTTCTGACATGTCATGTTTTTCAGTTTGTTTTTGAAGAGGGACCCATTTCGATAATCCAGGCTAAAATACAGGATCACCGTCCAACTAGCGCGTTGTAGCGGTTCCACTGGGTCTTTACCACGGATCACGGGTTCTGACAGATTGTCTGTAGACGCATCTTTTCTCCTTGATGAGCTGTACAGCGTATGGTGGAAGGAAGGCGTTCGAGATTTTAGATTTTAGTAGGAAGTGACTTCTCTATTGCTTCGATAATGTGAGTAAGAGTATCTGCGGCAGAGTTAATTTCTAAGATTTCAGTGTGTGTTGATGTGGCTCTGGAATCTAAGCCATCTAGCGCCCTTCCAGTCCTGGATGGTTCGAAGTCTAGGAACGGGGTCAGGCTGGTTCAGAACAGTAGAAGAGACGATTAGTGTAAGGTGGTCGCTTGCAATGGAGGTATCAATGAAGGCAGGATAAAAGAAGAACTTTGTTAAGGAGTCAATGATCACAATGTGATTGATGATAAAGGAACAAGGATGGGACAGATGAGCGGGGTCTGTGTTAGGAATTCTGTAGAAGGACAGGCAAAGTATGGTATCGGTTAGAGCGTTGAAATTGCCTAGCATCTCGGTTTTACGGAATGAGGCGGCTACAAACTTAAAGAAGAAAAGATCTGGGTAGGACCACTGGGAGTGTTCAGGGAAGCTGGTTTAGGTGCGTCTTTGCGGATTATTTGAAACCCTGTTGTATAGGCTGGGTAAGAGATTGGGACTTTTTTAGATGAGTTTCGGTTATGGAGAGGATGTCTTTGTTGTGGGAGGGAATTAAATTTTTGACAAGCGAACATTTGCGGCTCCATCCGTGGGCATTCACTATTACAATATTAGCCATTATGGAATTCAGTAAAAGAGGGACTTAGATCTGGTCAGCAAAAGGAGAACTGTAGCCAATTACCTGCAAAGGATATTTGGTCTCGGAAATGGAAGAAGATTTGGACCAGTAGAGAAATAATTCTTGGTTAATGTAATGATAATGATAATGAATTTAGGAAGGAAGTGACAGAAAAGCGGGCAAAGTTACGGATACGAGAAGAGTCAGGGTACTGGAAAGGTTTGAGGGGAGCTGCGGATCCGGGGGATATGAATTCGATGGGCGATTCGGACATTTTAGCATGTTCACCTCCAAAATTGTCACATTTGGGTTTCGTAGTGGTTTCGGTGCAGGCAGTTTAGAGATGCCATACGAGACACTTTTGCATGTGGTGACTACCCGCACCAAGCACTTCTCGAAATCCGTAGCCTTGGATCGTATGCGCCACACCTGGGTAAAATTGATGTCCTTTACCTCCAGAGCCGCTTTAACGTGATCTACCAAAAAGTCGAGACAAAAGTTGGAAGTCGGGTGGAGGGTTCACGGGGTCTAAAGGAGTTACCTACGAGATGGCTCAGGGTAACGAGCTGCACTCGCAGGTTGCCTTGCGGGGAAAACGGACACGGACGCTCTTGAGAAAACCGGAGAAAGACTTAAGGTTTGCTTGGGCTTGAGGCAATCCGGACACCAAGCAGGTGTGAACCCGTTTGTTAAGATTTGGGGGTTTGCAGTTTGCTTTTTCTTTTGAGAAAGTGTCTAGTCCGAAGGGCTAGACTCTGCAGAAGATGAGTATTGCTTTTTGATACTGCTGTTTTCTGCCATTACTTTCTTTAGGGCGTCGCAGGGTGTCCCGAGGGGAAGGCGGAGATTGATGATAACGATCTATAGGAGTGTGATGTTGGAAAATGGTCCCAGCCACTGTGGTGTAGGAGCAGGTTGAGGTGGATTGGATTGGAATGAGGAGGTTGTCAAGAGGAAGCTGAAGCACGAAGTCGGCGGTAGGGATTGGAGTTGTCGCTGTGGATCTCTTTCATACTTCTTCACTTCGTAAAGAACGCTTAGCTTTACCCTTACTTTATTTTTACAGTTTCTTCAACTGTAAGTGGTGACTTCTAAGATACTAAAAAAGGAATGAGGGAGATTTTCAGTTTTGGCCCGGAGGTGAGTAAAGGTCAATCTTCACAGTTTTTTGAACCTTTATTAATAACCATATCGAGGAAGCCCCATTTCGACGTGTCTCTGACAACGCTTCTAGAAAAGTGTTCGTGGATAACAAGATCTGTAAGCAGACTAGGACTCAGTAAAAGACAAGCAAGTGAGCAACAGAAAAGAGTTTTCTAAAGTATATAGAAATGCAGCAAGAAAGATAGAAAGAAATTGGAAGCGGATGGAGAACTCTAACCGCAGAAGAATGGGTTTGATTCTTTCTGGATTTTTGCAAAAACGGTCTTTCTGGATTACAGAGTTTTAAGGTAACCTGGGACGTCAGTAAAAGATAGTCGACGGAAAATTTCTTGACAGATATGGAAATGTATCCAGAAAGATAGCAAACAACTGGAAAAATGGGTTGGATATTGGAATCTAATTATTTATTGTTTGAGTCACTGTTCTAAGCAAGGGAGCTCACGCCAAGGACTTAGCGGTAGCGGAGAACAACGATTATATCCAACGCACAGAAGATAACAATAGACAATTTTGAAAATTGCAATTTTTATTTAGTAATACTAATAGAAGTTGGAATCTTTGTACAGAACAAATTTATTATTTCAGTCATCTGCTGAATGTATCAAATCACAATTGCAAACGTCCGTAAAGGCAATGAAAGGACGACGGTTAGCTTATACCTGAATTAATACTGTAAGGATAGATTCCATTAATACAAATACAAACAGTTTTTATCGTTTGTAAGAACCAACAAGTAACAAATTTTGTCAAAATGTAATTTTCTAATATAGCAGATTTCTAACAATTTGTCAGAGCTGCACATAATGAGATTTAAACTCATGTAGATAGTTACTTCTTTTTCTAAACCCAGTTTTATCTTTAAATCATAGCGTGATGTCTAACAATGTGTGATAAATTCTATTTAAGGAAGACAGTAATTCCCAGCATCCCCTGCATATACATACGTTAGTGTAATAAACCGCAACATCTACCTTCTTATACAGATACTACTCCACATAAAATTTCTTTCCACTAGTTTATAAACGATTCCATTATCCATTTCTTGAAAACATAATTAAAACTTGTTAGCACTCATAGATTTATTGCTTATTAAATAAAAAATATCCCACATTTAGCTGATTGGTGTAGCAATACGTGTATGACTAGAGAATTGAAATTGATTCGGAATTATGCTGATGCGATTTTAATATAAAGGATGCATGAATAATAGATTAGACTTCTAGAAAAGTATAATAAAAGACAAGATCGTCAATAATATCTGTCAATAAAATGTTAAAGAATACAAATATAAAAGCAGAAGAGCATTCATCTTAAAAAAATGTTTGAAAAATTGGAAATAATAAACAAACATATAAAAAAAATTTCCTTAATATATTTAACGTTGAATATTTACATATTTTTAAATTTCTTCTTTATTATTTAGCATATAAATATTTTGCTTAAATTTATATAAAATTAAAATCAACATAAAATAATCTGAAATATTGAAATATAAATAAAATATGAAAGTTGATACATAAACCTATACATTAAGATAATAAATGAGCAAATAACGGAGGAAATTAATTTCAATTCAATATTTCTTTATAAAATTTAATGCTTCCATGGGAAATAATTTAAAATTTTCTTGAAAACTACCCTGAAGCACTGTTTTGATAATGAATAAAGATTGAATGTTTATGAATTTATTAGGAATTTCAATTAAAATTTGAGAATTACAAAAGGAAATTTGATAGTATCAGATTTATGATTCATCAAGTCTGAATATTTGCAATTAGAATTTATATAGGAGAGGTGAATGTTATGTTGTAATAGATGTATTTCCTTGTTTGCTAAAAATGATCTTGAACGTTAGTTTTAAAAATGTTTGACATTCTCGTTTTAAGTGTTCATTGTGATCCTTTATGTTAGGTTGTAGTGCTCGATTTTTGTGACATGGAAGGCGACGACACTCTCTACTCTCAAATATTAGAAAATCTGATTCCTTCAAATTAGTTGCCTTACGAAGCTACACAGCAATGGAGACGATTTTTCCACTCTTCATAGCAGTGCTGGAACTGGAATATTGAAATTGCCTTAGCTGGTCGGTTAGTGTCCCAAAATGACGTCCTTTGAGGTGATTTTCCAATCTTGGGAAGAAGGACTCAAGTCAGGAGAACAAGGGGGTTGAGGAACCATAGGGATGTCTTTGCTTGCCAAAAACCCATTAATATAAAATGCAGCAGCAACAGCATCCAGTTGTTCTTGATGCTTGGTCTCACATGCATGACCCCTTTCGAAGTCTTTCAAGAACTTCTCGGTAAAATTGTTGGTTTACCGTTTGGTCTTGAGACGCAAACTCTTTGTGATCAATCGACAAAGCAAATCAGTATGGTTTTGATCTTCGACTTGCTCGTTCTTGCTCTTTTTGGCCTTGGTAAATTTGAAGTGTGCCATTCCTGGCTCTAGCGCTTCGTTTCCGGATCGTAATGAAAGACCCAAGACTCGTCACCAATGATGACATGTTCCAGAAAAAAGGATTCATTTTCAATCCGCTCCAAAAAGTCAAGGCACGTCTCCCTCTTGTTGTTCGTTTGTTTTTTCGAAATCATTTTTGCGTAGATTTTCCTCATTCCCAACATGGGGCGGGCTGTGTTCTCAAGCTTCACCCTCCACTAGTCTTCATAAGGAAAATAAATACAAGCAGTATCCAGCTAAATTCCTTATGTATGTTAATAGACCTGGACACAAACATGAAATCAGCATAAAAAGGGGAGGCGTAAAAAGTGTGAATTGGAAAATGAAGTTTGTGAGAAAACAAACTTTGAAAAAAACAAGATTAACTTAATTGCTTCAATACAAAATCATCTTTGGTATAAAATCCATGTTTAATATTTAAGCGCTTTCAAGATATTTCTCTGTAGTAAAACCGTATTCAGTATTAATTCAACTTGAAATCTCTTCAATCAGGTAAGAAATAAGTTACTTACTACTTTAAAACTATGAAAACTAAGTAAGGCATTCAAATACAATTTCTGCTAGATAAGAGAAATGTGAGAAATTGCACATACTCTGCGCTGAGAGTAATAACAGAATCGAATAAGTATAAAGTTAAAGAGAAAAAAAGAAAAAGAGAAGTCACTGTATCTCAATCCTGCCTTTAGAAGGGTGGACGGGTTTAAAAACTCAGAGATTTATCTCGTTCAAGAATAGAAATTTCTATAAAGGATGGAGATAACTAAAAATCAAATTCATGAAAGTTACTGTTTTGGTATGTGTCTGCATTACTAAGGAGAATCACAGAAAACCTTAAGGGTTATAACACCGGGCCTCTCACATGCGAATCTACAGAGCATTAACCGCTGAGCCGTGTTGCTCAGTAATATAATAATAATAATAATAATAATTGCCTTCTCCATTTGGGACCGTTTTTTCTTGTCCTTTGCTGTATTCTTCCAATTTTGACCGGTGAATTTCACGATTTCTTTTTCCCATTTCTTTTCTAGTTGACCTCTCTTTCCTTGACCATCTAGCAGTTTCCAGAAGGTTACCAACTTTGCTCATCGATCTTCGGGCATCCTGGCAACATATCTGGCAATTTACCGCGGTTCAGTAATATTAAGTTTAAATTTCAGTTCTTAAATAAAACCAAAAATAAGTACAACGGCAGTGGTAACACAACATGTCGATGTCGTCTCAAAGTTAATGACATTTAGGATTTGTGGTGTATTCTATGGTAAGATTAATAGCTTCCACATTAAAGTTTCATTTTTTGATTGAGTCATTATCATAATTTCATTACTTGTTCATTTACTTATGAACTATCATCTCTTCCGTTATCTGGAATGGATCTTTAAAAATTATACCCCTGAGTGCGGGTTATCTTGCATCGAAATTTGATGAAATATAAAGTTTTGGGCTGCACTATATTGTAATAGAGGTCTGTTACATGGATATTGCAACACCAAGAAAGGGTGCCAATGTTTTAATCAAATCTGGTAGAAATGTTGGTCTACTAAAAGATAACAATTTTGTAAATTTTCAAAGAAAAATTACAAAGAATTGATTTGTTTCTTTTTTAATAATGTGTTGGTCCGTTCCTATTATTTACACTCTCGCTAACTCGCCGTTGCAAGTTGCTTACTTTGCTTGTTTACTTCAGAAGACACAAATTACCTAGTGGAATTCATGTCTTCTGAAGTAAACAAGCAAAGTAAGCAACTTGCAGCGTCCATGGAGAATTAGCTAAGTTCCTCATTCCCCTTTCCATTATGTTCAACACATGCTGGATTGGCGACAAATCAGGACATTCCGGGCTTCTTAAAAAAAGTTTAAAGAAGCTCTTGCAATATGGAGGGAGGGCATTATCTTGCTGAAAAAGCGAGGACAAGGGAACCTACTCACATGAACGATGCTGATACCATAACCCCAGCAGTTTTATACACAGGCCTTTTGACAAAAAATTGAAGATAGCGTTTTTTTCCACGTCTTCTTCGAATCCGCATACAGCCATCGTGTCTTAGCCTTAGGGTAACATAAAATGTGGCCGATTCGACATCAACCAAAAAACCGATAGGACAGTAGACCGTTTGGAGTGCTACAGAACGACCTTCATTATCATTACCTTGATCTTGTAGTGAAGACTCAGTCAATTAGTGCCATTATTCGAAGTCGGTGGTCCTACGCTTCGTTTGTCCTTCTTTAACTCCCGGTTTCTCTTCTGCGTCTGTCTTGGCCTTCCCTACTTTATGCTGGACAACATGTTGTAACAGTGATTTGGATTTTTTTAGTTTGCCATTTCTCTAAATGAAAACCTACTTCCCGCAAACCAATAGTTTGACCTCTCTCGAATTCTCTCTAGGTCTAATCACAGTTTGAAAACACGTAAAGCAGAAGAATAACAATCAAAACCGCATTTCAACTTAATGCCAAAATTGAATCATTTATTACTTATTGGTACCCCAACAAGTTTGGTTAAAATATTTCCATTTCTTGGAGTTGTACTTTCCATGTCACTACACTCGCTGTGGAGTATCAATTATCTTCCACATTTCATTCACTTTATCCTAGGGAATCATTTTTATTTGGTTTTCTGCCGTTTCTTTTCTTGAATTGATAGCAATTTGATCAAAATATTAGTTTTTGGACAATATTTCTGGCTGCATCAACGTAAATCTTTCTTTCTTTTGTTATACTGTTTAAATTGTTAGATCTATCGTCTTGGTTTAGAGAAACGACTCAGTAGAAGTTCTATTAGGAGAATCTAAACGTGGTATTTGCTCCATGAGCGAATATTGCTTAAGTTAGTGTTTTTGTTTTTAGTTGATACATCCAAGAATTTTCCCAACAATCATCGAAAATCTTGCTTCTGTAACGCAGACTTCTTTACATCTGCAGCACTCATTTTATATGTAAACTTTCAGTATTTTTCTCCTTGTAACCCATTATTGAATGGAAAAAGGCGATATCAAATTTTTGGGTTAAATGAGTACTGTTGGGTGGGAGACCCACAAAAAGGTTATTGTTTCTTACATGCTTTCAGGACATCTAATGTTGAAAACATCTGAGCATTAAATCAACTTAAAGAAGAAGTTGAAAACTTAATACCTTTGGAGGCTCCTTGCGACCAAGTGCAAGATGCTTGGCAAAATAAACAAAAGACGAAACTAACTCTTCTACAGCATCATGATGAAGATGTTTGCCTTACTCTCATTGCAAATAATTTCAGGTTGTTTTACTTTTCTCTTAATCATAGTCAGTTTTTAGCCAGAATTATCTGTTAGATTTGTCTCGTTGTATTTGTATATATTTAATGGCTGAACCTCTTGTAAGCTTGTGAAACTTCATTTGAATAATTTGAATAATTTTAAGGGGCAGCTGCTTTTGTAGGCACAAAAAAGTAAATTAGTATTGTAAATTGTTGACAGCTCTCTGTTGCATTCCTGTTCGCCTTCTCCAAATCTCTCTATCCATGGCGGGAAATGGTTTTCCATACTTCCGTGGTTTGTGATCACCCTATATAGTTCTCTATTTGAAGACATTTCTGTTCCCACGTATTATTCTTTGTCTTTTATTTTTTCTCAGTTCTCGATTTAGTATTGGTAATTTTCTCTGTTATGAGTAGCTTTATTGACTAACTATTTCTTGTACGCTTCAGTTTTTCCAGTATCATTTGTTTTACTCCTTCTGTTATCCATGGTGGATTTGCTTCTCTTTTTTTTTTGTCTTCTGTGCTCAGTGTTTCTCCTGCTATTTTTTAAATTATATCTTTAAGGTTGTCATATTCCTCTTCAATGCGCTTGTTGCGTTGTATCTTTCTTAACTCTACCTCTAGTCTGTGTTGAAAGAGATTGTAGATCCTTTTCTGTTTCAGAAGATACAATTTAAATGTTTCTTCAGTGACTGTTTCGTCTGTCTCTTTTTGTTCTAGTTTTCTTACTATTGAATGTCTTTGGTTATAGGGAGAAACTATCTTAGCTACCACTACATAATGGTCAGAGCCACAATTTGACCGCCTCCTTACTCTACAATCCTGAGGTACTATTTTTGGTTTCTGGCGCATTATTACGTAATCGATAATTGATTTCTGATGTACTGATGGTCATTCTCAGGTGTACCGATGAATATCTTTATGACGGAAGTAAGAGTTTAACATTTCCAAATTGTAGAATTTGCACAGTTCTAGTAATATTTTTCCGGAGGCATTAATTACGTTTTCCCCATCATTTATTGTTGACCTCATTCTATCATTGAGATCTCCTGCCATTAAGATCTCCTGGTGTGCTTCTATTGTAGACAATACTTATGATAAGTTCCAGTAAAAGTTATCTTTGACTGTTGAGGTGAGTCAACTGTTGGGGAATAAACTCCGATGACTACAGTTTCAAATCCAAACAAGGCCACGGTTGCTGTAATGATTCGTCCTGATTTTTTAGAACTTTTTCTTAAGAGAAGAGCCACCCAGCTTGAGCATGCTGACTTTTATTTACGCCTGATCACCATAATTTGATCCGCCATTTTCCGTAACCTTTTCCCCTCTTCCTTGTTTCGGTCAGTATTGTAATATCCATTTGCTGTTTTTCTAATTTTTGAACAATTTTTGTAGTCTTATTTGTCACGCCTTGCATGTTCCAAGTTTCAATTTCGAGAGTCCTTTCCATAGCCGGTTGTCGTCTCAGTTTATTTCCGTCCTTTTTCCGAAACCTGGTTTCCAGTGCTTTAGCTTTTTTATGGTTCTACGAGAATGAATTGCTGGCCCATTGCTCAACTCCTTGTCTAGGAGGATCTGAATCATCATCTCCATAAGAATTGAAATCTACAATGTTTAGATTACTTATGTTAGTAACAGTTAATAGATGCTAACTGCTGATAGTATGCATCGTTTAACAGAATTATCCAAATTAACTTCTAAATTGTTTAAATTCTGATCGCCAGAGCTTAGAATATACTTTAAGACAGCATGGGGCAAAATAAACCCTTAAGGGACGCAGTAACCCTTACTTACGGTAAATATTTTCTCTGAAGATTTTATGACAGATATTTATGCCAAGAAAGAGAATTTTGGCATCGCAGAGCCGCTGACTTAGAGTCTTCAGCGCTCGGAGGAGGTTGACGAAATCGAGACTTCCAGTGAGTCCAGCCAGTTCAGAGGATCAGCGGTGCTCGCCGGTGCCGCGTGCTGTCGAGTTCGTGGATGCAGTAAGCCTATCTCCCGGAGTAGACGCGTTAACCGTCGACGCTATGCGGGAATACCGTGGGCACCCCTTGCAGTTCCCCGGGTAGGGACCGCTACAGTTCGCACATCTGGCCGGCGTGTCTCTGGTCTTTACGCAGTCCTCGGTATGATGTGCTACGGCGCATTTCACGCACCTTGGAGCTGCGTTGCAGCATCGCTGCGAGTGGCCGAAGCGTTGGCATCGATGACACTGGCCCATCGTTGCTTTCTTCTTCGGGTGTTCCACTGCGATTTTCAATCCGAATAGTTCTTTGGTTTGGAAAATCGCCCCGGCTTCGGCGGTCCTGTCCAAGAGGACGAGGACCAGAGGCATGGGGATCCTCTCGACGATGACGACAGGGTGACCTCTGCGAGCGAGTTCTTCTTGGACTTTTACTGCGGTGATCACCTCGGGGACCCCTCGCAGGACGATCTTCTGTGGCTTTTCGGAAGATTTCTGGTACGAATGGTAGGGGTTCTTCTTGGCGTCCAGAACTTCTCAGATCCCGTCGAAGTTCCTCCGGCTGGATCGTAATGCCATCGCGGAGGTTTTTGGCCTTAGCTACGACTAGATCTCGCCGTGTGAATTCTCGAGAGATATCCATTCATTGGTCCTTCGCGTGGAAGACTATGGGGGGCACCCTTGGGTTACACGTGACAGGGTCTCCGTGCAATACAGCGTTGCTCTCGGCTTCAAGAGGCCGGTTGTGGTTCTTCGGAGTGGGGGACAACTTCTATAAAGTCGTCGTCGTTGTCGGCTTCGATGTCAGTGCCATTCCTGAAAACAGAAATTGCGCAGGACATCTTGTCGGACTCGGACTGCAGCACCTCGGAGTAGGAGGGGAGGCCTGCACCGTGACTCCTACAAGGGGCGGTGGCAGCACTCGCCTCCGTGCTCGGTGACTGCGCAGGTGCTGGCGCTGCTTTGCCTTCCGCTGGGATTTGTTCTTTTTCTTCTTCTTCGGGTTCGATGTCGTCGGTTCTTCAGCTGATGCTGCCGGTGGAGGGACGGAATCTTGCGGTTCGGAGAATTCTTTAATGCTGACGTCAGGTCGCTGCCATCCCAATCTTGTTGATCAACTCCTGGATGCGGAGGAGTCCTTCTTTCTTCATGTTCTTGATTTCGGAGAGGTCCATGTTGCTTTTATCAGGAATAGCCCTGTAAGCGTGGTCTTCCTCGTGCGGTAGCTCGAAGTAAGTGACACTCAGGTAGGTCACAATACAACAATGAAACATTTCATCACTTTTAATGAAATATTGGCTCAGTCATCAGACAATTATTTCGTAAGGTTTCTGCATTGCTTTGTCTTGACTTGTAAGTGGTTTACATAAGGCTTCTGTATATCTATTTAGTCTCTTGTATCTGGTAAAGAATGGACATCGTTTAATTTTCTATAATCGACGACCATAACCACTTTGTTAGATCATCACGTAAACTGGCGAAGATCACAACAACTTAAATATTTTCGAAAGATACTTTTTAGTGAGGAATTTTAGGGCAACAATGAATCTTCCATGTTAACAGAAATTCAAAATGTTATTGCTCTGGACATCGTTTATAGGAATGATTTTATTTAACTTACTGTAATCAACGACCGCACACAGATGAAACATTAGATTTGTTTGGAAACAACGAATTCGATATTGTCGAGGAATTATGGGGTAACATATTTGTTGTTGAAGAAACTTGAGATGTTTTACAGAAATTTCAAAAGTACGTTTTACTCATTAGACACAATAATATTACTTTTTAATTTCTCATTTTTCTACTCCTGGTAATGGGAACAAAAAACTCGCAAAATACTTAAAACTTTGTAAATGCAAATTCGATGTATTGGTTTTATTTAGATAGTAATAAAACATGAAATATTTCCGTTTAAATTAAAAAGTGTTTATGGGTACATACATTAAGTTTTATTTTGACTTTTAGATGTTTAAATTTTTACAGGTTCGATATTTAAGCCGGAAATGCTTTATTAAACTGAATTATATAGTGGTGTGTCTTCGTTTTTATGGATATTGTTCAAATGGTAAAAGACGTGGTATAATAAAAAGAAGGAACGATGTATTAAAGTCTAATTGATCGCCTAATAATAATATTAGTGTTTTACACGGTTGTGAGCATTTTTAAAACTCCGTTAAAGAATATTTCTAACCGCTCGTACAGGATTATAAAGAATTTGAATATGTAAATATGCGATTCGGTAGTAGTTTAAAAGTCAAAATGAGTTGTATGAAAACAAAATATGAATGGTGTTCATTTTATTCAATAAAATAAAATATAATTTAGAGCCGACCAGACCACATGTGTACTTTGAAAAAAAA
>VTPC01002203.1:0-11950 GCA_011009095.1 Ignelater luminosus
CGTTTATGTGATCCTAATAGGAGATTTCAGATTTTGTCTTCTCGAAATCTGCGCACTCCGGGTTTAAGAACTTGAAATTAACATACATCGGAGGGTAATTTACATTAAAAAATATTCTTTAAACATGGGTTCATGGCAAATTAGTAACAAATTTTGTCTTTTTGTTTCTTATTAAGATGAGATAAAGCAATCTCACTTTGCTTAAATTTTTATCATGATTTGTTCTAAATATGTATGAGGCAAATATCATTTTATATAATATATTTGTCTATTTTCAATTTATTACAAGAGCATCAGGTATGGTTCTTATGGTTCTTAAGTATGGTTTCCACAACCAGAGAATGTACAGTTGCTATTTTCTCTCAAAAGAACTGCTTGCATACCATTATACTTTCCTGCCATATTGGCTCCGTTACTGTAGCCTTGCCCCACACAGTTTTTAAAATTCAATTTTAATTCCTGAGCAGGTTTGCTCAATACCCAGGCATTCATTGAGCTTATTCAAATTTTGAAGGAATTTCTTGACTAGGGCATTGTAGGTTTATTACAATAGTTCTTTTTATGACGAGGCCTTTCAGAAAGGCACCAGACACCGAAAAGGCTTTATTGTTCAGTTAGGGGTTTTTTAGTTTGATTATAAATTCTATACCTGCTTTAGCTATGGATAGTTGAGGGAAAAAGTGTTTTCTATATTAAAAATTGGAAGTTTTTCTCAAATATTCTTTTGGAGAATTAAACTGTAAAATTAAGTCCATTATATGAGCTGTGACATCGCTTTGCCTTCTATATTTTTGTCTAACATATGGAGTTGCTAAGTTGAGGCCCATAATATTGAGAGGCCCGGGGCAGCTGCCCCTCTTGTCCCCCTTACTGATTGGCCCTGCATGCAACAAAGTGCTAAATAAAAGGCTAACTAAAAAGATGGAAGAGAATATAGCAGAAGAGCAATATGTGTTTAGAAAAGGAATGGGCATAAGAGATGCAATAGGTGTAGTACATACAATTGGAGAGAGATATCTTGAGAAGGGAAGAAGATTCAGCATCTGTTTTGTTATTAGTAGGGGAATTAAGACATGCAGCAGCTAAATAAATGTTAAACTATAATAATAACGACAAAATCTCTTGACATTGAATCAACAAGCATTTACTCTAAAAACTGCTGTTTCCTTATTTGTAATATAAAAACTGATGATAAGTCATTAATTGTGATAAAACTATAAAATTAGGGAATTACATTTCTTCAATAATAAATTGTATTCTATCTTTAACCTTGTATTAAACAAGTTTATCTGACTTGAGTAATACATACTTAATTAATTTTAAAATATATAATTGTATGTTGTTGATGATAAGCTCAATGAAGTTGCAACATCAAGTTCAACGTCATGTAAAATCCAAGCATATCAACTTTAAATACGTCGCATAAGATGTTTACACATTAGCGTATCATAGAAAAAGAAATATTGATTGTGCATCTTTTATATCAAATTATAACGAATGCATGCATATTATGCGTTCACAGGTTTTTTTGCATGAGGGTTGGCCATGAATAACATAATAGGTATTTTAATTGTTATTTTGTTGTACAGCTTGGATAACCTGAAAACTACTCACTGTCAGTGCACAGAATATAACCTCATTGCTAAATCTGTTGTCTATTTGAAATAAGAATATTTAAACATTTAGGATGTCTTTTTGCAGATAGATTATTCCCAAATTGGGCCTATAACTTACTAAACTGAAGACAAAAACTATTAAACATATCAACTCCCTTTTATATAAAGCTGTAGGTGTTCTGTCATGCAATCTAACCTATAATCGTTTAAAAAGCCTAACCATACTTGTATAAGACCAGTTTAAACTAAAAAACTGATTAAACAAATTTTTATAAGCAATAATTGAAAAATTAAAACAAAATTTACAAGTTTTACATTTATTGCAGAAGTATTTTACAAGATAAAGAATTAATTTAAAACATTCAATTCACACCAACAGTAATTCATAATCGTTAAACAATAAATTAAATTTCCTCTAGAGCAAACATAAAAATTCAAGCTAAAGGATTAATTTTATCAGTATATTGTATAAGTCCATAATTTCCTGTTTCCATCCAGTTAGGTTCTGCTCTTTCCATTCGATTGGCAACACTTCCGTTTAAACCACATATGACGTGACATTTTACAGTACGTAAAGTACATAACTTTGAAGGTCCAAAACCTTGTAGTGCAACATTACATGGTGTAGTTGGATCCCAGTTCTTTTCTCCAAATAATTTACGATAATTTAAATCGCCTTTAAAAATGATAAATTTGGCTTCAGAGAGCTGTTTATATAATTTTGGACGAACTTCAGCCATGTATGAATAATCAACAGGATATGTAAAAAAGTCATCTTCAACTACAGTCCATACTTTATTTTTAACATAATCAGTCCATCGTGCTCCCAATTCTCTTAAGTTATCATCGTCACTTTTTCTAAGCTGTTCTAAAGTCCAATTAAAATCAAAGACCATTAAATCAGAAACAAACCAAGGTATTGCTTTGACGTATAAACGCATACTTTGAGCAAGCCCATTAGAAACTATAAAATCGGCTATACATAAATCTGTGAATGCTTCATAACCTGCATTATCAACTACTATATCTGCAATTTAAATAATAACATACAACAATGTTACTCAAAACTGGTATTAACATACGAGTACCTACCAATAATTTGTGATTCGTGCCCAAGATCTGATACAGCTTCCCAAACTTTCTCAGAATCATCACTTAAAATGTATGATTCAAGATTTGTTAACATTTGAAATGGATCACCAGCATCTTCAACCACTCCATTTGTAAAGGATAAATCACATTTGTTACCCCATAGATTTAACTAAAACACTTTGTGTAAAATCACCTTTTAAACAAATTACTTATTTCTTACTTTTAATAACTTGATAAATTCTTCTTTAGTGTTTTTAGTTTCACTAGCATTATTTAAAAGCTTTAGTACATAAGCACCTAATTGTGCCATTGGTTCTGAAGAATTAGCAAATGACTCTTGCTTCTGCACACGAAATGGATCGTAAGTTTTCAGATGAGTACTGAAAGTTAAATCAGATGATTTCTACTTACAAAAATTACATAATTTATAATAACATACGTTAACTCAAATGTTTCTCTTAATCTTCTATACATATAACACTCAGTATGAAGCCAAATTGCAGAAAAATATGTGATATTAGTTTGCTTTGCGAGATACTCATTGTAAAATTGCGCATCAGGTGCATCTGTTTCTATATTTCTCATTGTTTTATTAGTTTGAATTTCATATTTCAACTTGGACATTTCCCCAATAACTGTTTTTAATTCTTCTTTAGCTTCCTAAATAAAATTTAAGTGCTTTTCTCTCTTATTAAACAACATATTAACAAAACTTACTTTTCCATATTCATCTCCAATATTGTCTTTATGCCTCACTAAAATATCTATCGTTTGAGTTAAAATTCTTGGTAAACGATCCTTCACAGTATAATACGCAAAACTCCTATAAAATTACAACCATAATAATAACTAATCAAAATTCAGTTTACAATACTTACCTTTTATAAAATGCACTTAAGGATGCATTGATAGGAGTCACCATGTCCATAATAGTGATATCGTCTGCCTTACACTGACACATTTTCGTTTCGTATAATAAAACGCAGTAAATTAATATAAATTTAAAGCTGTGAGAAGTCATATAGAAATTGTTATTTTAATCGTTTAATGAACACAGCCTTCTATAGCTTACACTACTTACACACATAATGAAGATGAGATATCAGAAAGCGATTTATAATATTAAATCGGGACGTTTCTCAATGTCATGAAAGGGTCAAAAGTGCATCAGTAAATAACCTTTTTATGCTTTTTAAATGAGATCTTTTATAATTTGTTGAATTTTTTTAAGGTTATGTTGAGTAATAATTCTTGACAATTAAAAGATCACCAATAGATGGTGCTGTGCTATTTATTTTTACGTCAAAAAATTTTCTAACCTATGTAATTATTTCATTCACTAAATGTAACTAAATGTTAAACTTTTCAAATAAAATAATAAGATAAACAAGAATGTCTGTAATCAATCAAAAGGAATATTTAAAAAAATATTTATCAATTGGTAAAAAAGAAGAAAAGAAGAAAAAGCGTAAGAAGAAGGTTGTAACTGGTGACAGGTTAGTGTGATTAAATGTCATCATCAGCGTTTAAATTCCTGCTTTTTATATTTTTAGAGTGAAGATAATTGATGATGACATCGATTTATCCCAGATAACATCTCTTGAAGAAGCTGCCGATTTATTTAGCACTAACGAAGATGCACCACAAGTTGTAGGTGTAATTGATGAACGACCACTACATTTACGAATAGATGATTACAGAAAAAGTGAGTTATGGAAACCACTAGGTGCTGAAGATGACGACAGGGAGAAACAGGATGATAGCCCTGTTAGACCTAAAGTAAATCTTAACATAGGACAACAAAGAGGTCAAGAAGAAACTGGTAGTAATAGAGCAAGGGATGGTGGAAATACTTCAAAGAATAAATATGACTATAAAGATCAAAGAGAATCTTATAGTAGCCCACCAAGGAGGAGACAAAGTGATGACCATAGCCCCCCACGAAAAGAAAGAATAGATAATAGTCCACCGAGAAGAAGAAAACATTATGATGATAGCTCACATAGAAATCGAAAAAGATCAGGTAGTCCACAAAGAAAAGATAGAAACAGGAGCCAAGATAAAAGTCCACCATCGAAGTATCGACGAGATTCAGACAATACTCCACCCAGGAAAAAACAAACTGATAACAGTCCACCTCGTAGAAATAGAAGAGATTCAGATAGTACCCCACCTAGAAAAAAACAAAATGATGATAACAGTCCACAACGGAGAAATACAAGAGATTCAGATAGTAGCCCACCTAGAAAAAAGCAAAACGGTGACAGCAGTCCACCACGTAGAAACAGAAGAGATTCAGATACCAGCCCACCCAGGAAGAAGCAGAATGATGATAACAGTCCACCACGCAGAAATAGAAGAAATTCTGATAGTAGCCCACCTAGAAAAAGGAAAACTGATGATAAGAATTATAGTACTAGTACTAAAAGTAGATGGGATTCCAATAGTAGCCCACCAAGAAGAAATCATTTCGATGATAACAGTCCCCCTCGTAGAAATCATAAAAATTCTGATAACAGCCCACTGAGAAAAAGTAAAAGAGACAGCGGTGATTATACAAGAGACAGCAGAGATTTTCCTTCATCATCATCATCTTTTAAACCAGTGGAAGAACCAAAAAGGAAACTTCTACCTGGAGATAAAAAAGGTAAATACTTGATACCAGCAAAAAGAAATCAGAAAATGACTAAAACTCTTGATGGTAAAAATGCTGGTTTACAAAGCGCTCAAGAACTTGTAAAAGAAACTGAGGCATTTCGTAAACGTGAGGATGATCTCTTTAAAAGTATGTCTGCTGAGATGTCTGGGGTAAATGCAGCTCCTGTTATGAGAGATAAAACAACGGGGAAAATTAGAGATTTGCAAAAAGAAGCTGAAGAGCAAAGAGAAAAAAATAAGAAGGAAGAAGAAAATAAAGTAAAATATTCTCGTTGGGGGCGTGGTCTAAAGCAGGTAGAAGATTATGAAGAGAAATTAGCACAAGATTTGCATGAAATGAGTAAACCTTTAGCAAGATATGCTGACGATGAGGATCTTGAAAAATATTTAAAAGAACAAGAACGTGAAGGGGATCCTATGTTAGCGTATATCAGAAAGAAGAAAAAGAAAACAGTCATCGAATCGGGTAAACCTCGTAAGTAATTATTTTGATTCTCTTTTAGAGTATTTTAAAATTGTATTTTTCTAGTTAAACCACAATATGAAGGAGAGTTTATGCCGAACAGATTTGGAATTAGACCAGGGTATCGGTGGGATGGTGTAGATCGTTCAAGTGGTTATGAAAAGAAATGGTTTCAAGTACAAAATGCAAAACGTGCACAGCAAGAGGAAGTTTATAAATGGAGTACTGAAGATATGTAATTTATTTAAGAGATTTTTTCTTTTGTACGTTGAAATTTATCATAAGCTGTATATAAATAAATATTTAAAATATAACCTTCAATCCTTACGTGTTTGAAATTGTAAATATATTGGAGGGAAATTTAAACCTAAAGGCGGAAGTCATAATTATACAGTATTGACAGGAAATTATAAATCTTATTCACGTAAAAACGATTGGAGGCCCTGCAAAAAAATAAAAACTAAAAAAGGTCGAATTCCAATTCAATTATGGTCATAAAATGCAGTGTTTATTATAATTAGAGCCGTTTTGTAAATTATTTTAGGAAAAAAATAAATTAAGTAAATAGGAAGTCCGCCATTTTGAATGTATAACCTGATTTTGCGCGTTTTATAACAGCCTACAGTGATCCCACAAGGGCTCTTCTTTCTGGCGTCATATTCTGAAGCTTGGCAGCATTTGTAGTCAGCCCTGTTTTTAGAGAAAATCAAATGTTTCCCTAAACATTAATCAAATTTGAAAAAGGTAAATTTGTTTAACACTAATTTACGACATAATCAAGTCCTTGAGGGATTAATGTTGCTTTATAGGGCACAAAATACCCATCAAGGCTTTTTTGGCAGACATATTAAACTTGTCGTGCTTGATTTTATTTTTGGTCTAGGGCCTTTTATTGTCATTGTGTTAAAATGTTAAAAATCTAAAATTTGGCAGTTGTGATTAGTGATTTGTTGCAACTTTCAGTTTCTAAATATCACCCTCGAATTAATTAACCTCAATATATCAATACTAATTAAGTTTTACAATTAAAGATGGTATGCCCGCCGCTTCAATGATTTCAAACATATTTTCTTGTAAATTGCTTACTAATCGTTAATTTTAGGATGTCTGCATCAACAATAGTAAAGGAAAATCCTCACTGTTTTGTATGCAATGCAAGAGTGGGTGTTTCTACACGAACATCACTGCAAATATTCAGCAAGGAGGTAATGATAGCTTTAAGTGGTAATTGAGTAATTCTCTGACACTAGAATTTTGTAGAGTCTAACATGTACAGAGAAACCTTTGAGTCAAGTAATATCCCAGGTATTGGAAGAAAAGATAAGCGAAGATACAGTTCATTCTTTGCTTTTATGTAAAAAATGTTTTAAATTGTTTGACGAATTAGAAGAGTTAGAACAAAGAATAGATGAGATAAAAGATGAAGTAATAGGAAATTATAAGAAAACTCTGGAAAGGATCAAAAACGGAGATGTAGATGAAGATATCGAAAAACCGGTAAAAAGTGAAAATAAAGAGGACGATAAAGAGAATCAAGTACCTAAGAAGATCTTAGATATTCCTTCATCCGATGATGATACACAGGTGAATAAATTTTGTGATTTTATTTGATGTAGTACATACAGTAATTTACCTCGTATCTGTTAAGTAAATTAATTAATTTCAATAAACTTGTTTTCAGTGTAGGAAGTAATTTGAGGTGGATATAAAATTTTCGTTTTCAAATTATTCTTGATAAAATTAAAGTAAACTGATTCAATTTTTGTTTTGGTAATTGATACATATGTCATCTTGACGGTATTAAGATCTTTTCTATAAATTACAAATTGATTAACTTTAATGTATTTGTATGAAATTGTAATTTATAGCTGTAAAATCTGGTAAGTGGTAATACTTATTTAAAATTTAAAAAATCTGATGATGTTACCTCTTAATCTAATCCAATCAAGTTAAAAACTGTCAGACTGTCTCAAGATCATTAGTTTCTTCTAAAAAGTAATATTCATAAATGTCACTGATTCTTGTGTTTGTATCATTATTAATGTCATAATCTCATTTTTGTTGTAATGGCTATCATAATACTGTAATTTTCATTGAAATAGATTACGCAAAGTTTGTTTTCTTCCAGCAGATGAATTTTGACAACAGCACTGTTTGCGTTCACAAGCAAGCAGCAAGTAGTCACATTGATAGCAAAAGATTGCTGGACGATTAACAATACTCTTTTACAAACAAATAATTACAGTTTGTGGACACAAGCATTCTAAAAAGGCTAATTAATTAAAGTAAGGTTATGTGGTTATATTACTAAATGAAGATTTGAAGGTTAAAATAGAAAAATATTAATTTACTAATCATATTTATCACATTAAATGATAATAAATTTAGATACTTTGTGGGCACATATTTGTAAAGTAATCTAATTCTTACTTTTTCATTCTTCATTAAAGAAAAATAAATACAATCTGAGGTTATGTCACATTCACATTGTTTTCTTCAAATGTTTAATTTTTGTTTCTATTATGTTCTTTATGTATTTTAACTTTAAAGGTTAGAATTCACCTTTGCTAATTTTCTATGTTTATTAATTTTTCAGGGAACCATTGAAAAGAATACATTTCAAACCATGGAAGACATAGAAATGCAGTTAGTCAAGATACACGGTGAAAAACCAGAACCTGTAAATTCAAAAATAATGAATAATATAGATCTTGATGATACTAGTCAACCGTTTCAGGCATTCGGAACAGATATAATAGATGCAGGGGCTATGGATCATTCATCGGATTCTGATTATGAACCACCAGGTGGTGATAATACTGAAGCTCTTTTACAAGCTGCTGCTATAGCAGAAAAGAGTTTAGGTAATGTTAGTAAGATTTGATTCATTCTCAATTTTGAAATCTTATTTTTTTAGAGGAGAAAGTTAAGATTAAAATAGAACCAAATAGTACAGAAATGTCTGAGAAGCCGAATATATTAAAAAAGAAAGATACCACAATAGATAAGAAATCACCTGTTACTGTTAATAAAAAAATTAAGGAAGAAATCGTAGCACCTGTATGTTGATGTTCATTTAATATTGAGAAAAGTTTAATACTTAAAATTATTTTTAGATTGTTAGCCGTGATGGAGGGTTATACACATGCTTATTGTGCGAGGGTGAAGAAACCGTCTGCGGTGAAGCTAAAGCTATAATATTGCATGTACGACAAACTCATGATGCACGTCTCTATATTTGTGATGTATGTGGACAAGATTTTCGAAAGCGAAACGAATTATCTATGCATTTAGATGAACATGTGGCAACAGAGGAAGGTGATTTTCAATGCGAAGTCTGCAATAGAATCTTCAGCAATTTGCGTCTGTTTCGGATACACAAACGTATGCACTATCCACAGAATAAGGCATGGGGTTGTGATGTTTGCGGGAAGAAATATAGGTAACTGATCGATTTAGTCTCAAGTGATCCATCAATTAATAGTTTAAAAAATTTCTAGTTCGAAAAATCTGTTGGATGAACATATTAATATACATACTGGGGTTCGTCCTTACGTTTGTCCAACTTGTGGTAAAGATTTTGCTTCAAAATATACTTTTAAAGCGCATGAGAAAACACATGAAGTTAGGCCAAGACCGTTCCAGTGCCAACATTGTAATAAGTCGTTTCTTAGTCAACAGAATTTAACGCAACATGAACGGACACATTCGGGTGTTAAGGAGTTTTCATGTCATTTATGCTGTAAGTTACAATTTTCGTTAATTTTTATTGGATTAAAAGAAAATATTTGTAATAGTCAAAGTGTGAGGTTATGTGATTGATATTTAATCAACTAACCTCAAAGCTAACTGTCATTATGACATTTAGGTTGTTCAACATCTGTAGCTGGACAGAATTATTAAGAAAATGAATATCTATCTTAAAAGCTAATAAATTATGTAGTTAATTATGTAAAATTGACATTATTACAGTAATATTTATTTTAGCAAAGCAATTTGGATCTGCACACAATTTAGAAGTCCATTCCATTGTACATACTGGATACAAACCATTCATTTGTGGTATCTGCGGTAAGGCATTTGCAAGGAAAGCAGAAATTCGTGACCATGAAAGGACACATACTGGTGAACGACCTTACCAGTGTGAATTCTGCGGAGCTACTTTCAGTCAACGTTCAAATTTACAATCACACAAGCGTGCCACACATTATGATGATAAACGGTATAAATGCGAAGAGTGCGGTAAAGGATTCAAACGCAGAAGGTAATGTTCTAAATTAGCATTTAAATCTCATTAATATTTTGCGTTTTTGCAGATTGTTAGATTATCACATTAAAGCTGCACATACAGGCGAACGCCCATTCAAGTGTTCTGTATGCGAAGCAACGTTTGTTTATCCAGAGCATTTCAAGAAACACAGACGAATTCACACAGGCGAGAAGCCGTTCCTTTGTGAAGTTTGTGGCAAGGCATTTAATAGTAGAGATAATCGAAACGCACATAGATTTGTACATTCTGATAAGAAGCCTTATGAATGTCTAGTATGTGGTGCTGGTTTTATGCGCAAACCATTACTATATCAACATATGCAAGCACAAGGACATCTTAATGATACAATTGTTGTTAACCAACCGAGACTTACTACAGATGATGATCAGATTATTACTGTTAGTATTTTTATGTTTTTGAATTGTTACACGATTATTTGTTAATTTATCTATAGGTTAATGCTGATGGAGAAATGGAAATTGTGGAAGGCGATGGTGTGGCTAGCCTGGAAGGTATTGAAGTGGCTGAAGATGATGGTCCGGAAGACTCAAAACTCTACATTGCCGAACACATGCTGGTTGAAGGTGGTGAAATGTTCACTGATAGTAAAGCTTTTGTAAATTTAGATCAAGAACAAATTGGAGAGACTGAAGCGATAGAACATATCATTATTGATGGGCAGGTAAGTTTCTCTATTATAATATCCTTTGGGGTTCATCGATGTAATTTTATTTTTCCTTTGCAACAGCAAATACAATTTGCTGAAGAAGGTGAAGGAGAAGAAATTGAAGAGGAAGAAGGTGAAGATCAAGATGGTAGCACAGAGCATATTTTAACAGCTGACCATCTTGAGGAAATGATTACTAGTGAAAGTCTTGTTACTGGAAAATCTCAAGTGCTTCAAAGTCCTGACGGACCCATTCAGTTTGTACAAGTGCGAATTCCCAATGAAAATGGTGAAGAAGAAGAAGCATGGTTGAAGATTGTTAGATAAGATGAGAAATTGTACATATGTTTATAATGTTAATAATTGATTCAATTAATTATTTCTTTCCTAATTTAATCATATAGATTTTTAACGTATTGAAACTCATGTAATATAAATTCTAATTTATCATTTGTGTTTTTTATTATTTCAAGATGACCATCATTACCATATATGTGGCTTTGTTATATTTATCTTGTATGATTATGATTCTGATCGTCACCTTGAGTAGGATATTAAATTATAAAATCTTGGCGAAATGACATGCTAAAAATCGCTGGCTCTTAGACTGTTAACTTAATAAGCAGTTCTCAAACTGTCACAAGTAAATTATTATTTAGAATAAATCCTTAAGATTTCAAAATGGCTAAAACTGCCTCAATTTGATACATTAAACTGCTAGGGAAAATATTATAGATTATGTTTTAGTTATCTAGTATTTTTTTAATCTTCTTACAATGTTGACAACCAGCGGCCGGTCTAGACCTAACATTAGGGGTGCACAACATCCGGTCTGTGTACCCCCTGAAGCTAGGTTTAGAACTGCTTCTGTTAATAACGCTTTTGGCATTAAATTTGATTATAATCGAAAAACTGATTGTTTAATTTGAAATTGAAGAATGTCTTAAATCTTACTTTGCTACTAGAGCAAAAAAAGCTGTAAAACAAATGTAACTGTATAAAACAATCGGCAAGCAATATCATGTCGTCCGCAAACCTTATACTTATATTCTTCTTCCTCCCACTTCCACTGGGCATCCTTATTTTACTCCTCTTCTGATATTGATCCAATCCCTTCTTCTATCTCTCAACCTGATGACCGCTTCCTGATTTAAATACAAAGTTACTATGAACCTTCATTATCT
>VTPC01002205.1:0-21035 GCA_011009095.1 Ignelater luminosus
AAAAACTTCCAAATACATGTCTACTCATCTTCAGTCTAGAATCGTCACAAAACATTCATTGAAATCAAAGAGGGAATAAAATAATTGTGACCTGCAAACTTTTGTCTTGATCATCATCTCTAGACATGGAGATTAGAGGTAAGACAAACAGATATTTGCAAAAGTTTATTATGTGACTGTATCAGGGAAAGTACCTCTTGTATTGTTCTCCTAAGATGCATCATGTTTGAGTAAAACAGAAACAATTCTTTTCAATATCTTGAAAACTACTTGCAATATTTAGATTGATGACGGTTAGCAAAGTACCTTTCTGCCTGCTAGTCAGAAGTTGAAAGTTAACAACTGTTGGCTATGATTTTGCTGATATTTACATTGTTTGATGCAGACTGGGACTCAAACAATCTTCATGCAGATCAAAGGCAATACATGAATGTGCACTTTATAAATTTTCTGAAGAATGACATCTTCACATTAATTTAGTTTGTGATATTGGCTGTTTATTTTAATTATTAAGTGCCATTACCAAATGAACCAAGAACAGATTTTTATGTAGTGAGGGGGTGTCATACTTTTTGGACATATTGTTAAAATCTCAAAAATAAACTAATTTTTCTGCTTAAGTTGTTATTCTTTTAAAACAAAACTCTTTAAGGTTAATGCTTTTTGGGACATTGTTTCTGTTGTTTTTCTCTAATACCTAATAGTTATTTACAAGTGTGCTATAAGTAGAGTATTATCTACTGAGAAAAAAATTGATCCATGAGGCCTTTGGGCCATTTGTTTCTTATACAGTGTGTCCAAGATAAGGATGCACAGCATGGGGATCTTGGAAACAGTACAAGATACAAGATCTGTTAAATGGTATGAAAGTTGACAATTCACAGGACCTTTTTGTTAGTTTTGCAAAATTTAGATATCTTGGATAGTTTCCGAGATATTTAAGAAAAGTTGATTTCTTGAGTTTTGTTTTTATTTTTTCTTTCATTTATTTCAAGAAATATTGGAAAACTAAAACTACTCTTCTATTGCCACTTTTTGTGCTCTATTAAAATATGCCAACAAAATATCTGTACATTTCAGTTTCGAGTAACTATCATCAACCTCATTATTTAAATAGACAGAAAAGCAATTGCAAATTGTTTTGTTTTGAAAAGTGGCCTTAGTTTTCCAATATCTCTTCAAATAAATGAAAGAAAAAATAAAAACGAAAATCGAAAAATCAACTTTTTTTTAAATATTTCATAAACTATTCAAGATATCTAAATCTTGCAAACACCAAGGTCTTATAAATAGCCAACTTTCATCCCATTCAACCAATCCTATATCTTTTACCGTTTCCAAGATCCCCATACTGTACATCTTTATCTTGGACATACTGTATATTATTAGTAATCCACTTCCTAAAAAGGTAAGTTTCTTAACAACAATGATTGTTAAAGAAATTACAGTGTTATTACTGTATCCATAAAATAAAGCAAACTGCATTTTTAAAATAAATTAAACTAATCTTATTGCTTATTTTCGAGCAACTAACAACCGTTAGCTTATCTTGTCATTACAAGTAGTTTTTAGTTCTTTTTGGGTGCTTTTTCTGTTACTGCTTTACCAATTCATTTTCAAGTTCTTTAGTAATAAAAAAACATTGTTTATAAAGATGAAATAGGGTTTAAAACATCAACTAATTCAAAGAATCAATTAGGGTGTAAGAGCCTTAACTCATAAGACACAACATGCTACAAGATTTTTAGAATAAAGCATTACATGTCGAGCCAGATAATGTTGAGGCACTGATGGAGACAGTATTGACATCTGTTAAATTCATCAAGAAGAAATCTCAATTCATAACTGGTACATTCTTTTTATTTTAACACAAAAATGTATTTCATGAAAAACAACTAGATATTTTAGAAGCATCTTTGAATTTCAAAAACTATTGTCAAATCAGAAATAAAATAACGCTAATAATAAAAAGAGCGAAATTTCGAGTACAGATAGGAAGCACAGATTTTAATTAGTACATGGTATAACTAAGAAATGACTTGATTAAAACATTATAACTTTTAATCACTATCAAGTATTCTCACTTACTACTTCTTTTATCTTTTTTAACCATACAGTTCTGACAAGTTTGAAAAGTTTTAATAGCTGATATCTTGGAGATTACACAGTTAACTGCAAATTAAAGATATTTTCTGTTTATCTTTAGACACAGGATAATGTACTGTAAATATTATCTACCATTTAGGATACTCCCTGTATAACCGTGAAGACTGTTCCAGTGTATTTGCTTTACTTATTTATTTGTTATTCATCACCAATAACATTTTATTTACAAAATAAAATTATTTACACCTAAGTTTATATGTTACACTATCGTTGTTAACTACTAGCATGACTAGTGGTAATATCAATCATGAATTAAAATCAAATAACTAAGGAGTCATTTTATTAAACCTTGATAAAAAGGAGATAACTAAAAACAAAAACTTAAATTGATGATAGCTCTTTACTACCATATGGCATGATAGTATGTATTCTTCCCATACAGCACAAAAGCTTCACACGTTTCCGAAATATCAGATAAATATCTATTTACAAATATTTCAGAAATATGTCTGAAACTTCTCAAGCTGTATGGGTTAGAAGAGTATGTATTTATAGGATCTCTCCTAAACTTTAGGTGTAAAAATCTTGTTTTTCAGTTATTTTTCAGTAACTAGATGTCTATAATAATCAGGATGCCTAATAGGAGATACAAATAGTATTATAAAAATTGCAAAACAGTTCTGACAAGACAAAAACAGTTTTCACTTATAATTAACTGGAAATGGAATTTAAATGTAGGAGTTATTTCCAGTAGTAAATTTAAGTAAAAATTTAACAAAAAAAGAATTACCCACATAGTAGAGACACGTCATACTGACGTAAGTGTTTGGTCATTCATAACGTCAATCTTTTCATTAAAATGACGTGTTTTAAACGTGAATATTACATACAAAAGTCACAGCCCATTGACGTCATATCACAACGTCGTTTTGACGTCGCACCGTAACGCCACCTTGACGTCAGTTAAAAAACCACAAAGACGTCATAAAGACGTTGCCTGAATATAATAAATAAACCACAATTTGCAAAAAGAAAATTTATTATTTAAATATAGGTACAAATGCAGTTACAGGAAAACGAGAGAAACCCACACAGTAGATGTGACCTCTGAACCAAAAAATCCCACCTCAAAGAAAGACTCACATTTTGAACTGTTTGTATTTTGATTCAGATATAAGTAGTAGGAAAAATTCAATGACTGTCAGTTTGATTTCAAGTTATTTTGGGTTTAGTTCTACGCTCCTTTGCAAAGGAGTGTGATGTAGTAATTATGGTTTAAAGAATATTGAATAAACCTAACTAGGGGGGTAAACTCACTATTATTTTTTTTTGTTGCTTATTTTCTGCAATTTTTACACGTTGCGGTGCATGTTTTAACCAACTTTTCACAGCTCCTTCAATCTCTGTCAGTTGCTTGTGCATCTGTTGTTTTAATACAACCTAAGAAAATCAGTAATATTAAAATGAATACATTGTATATGAGAACACTTACTAATCAGGACTCGTTTTAAAATTAAATTTGCAAATGGCTTTTTTGATAATCGCTTTTCGTAAAAACTATATGAACTGGCAAGTGCATCAGTTAAAACATGTTTCAGGATGTTATTTACTCTTGATGTTAGGTTTCTTCCACCCAGTGTAGATAAATATGAGCTCTACAACAAATACAAAAGAAATGCATACAATATAACATGCAATAAGAAATGACTTACAAATTCAATCAGTTGTTCAGGTTTCTGCAAGTATTCTTCAATATTTTGCAGCTCCTGTTGATTTGATGCTGGCAGACTTAAGCGAATCTCTGGAATTTGAAATGTCGAATTTCTAGAGACAGGCTGGTTATGAAGAATGCTCAGAATCTGATTATTCTGTTCTTTTAAATGTGCTAAAGTATATAAGTAATTATATACACCGTACTATTATACTTTTAAATATTTTAAATTTTAATAATATTAGTTAATATTAAAACGGTACCTACAAAATCCTAGCGATAAGTCTGATGTAATACGAATGCAGCTTTACGAATTTTTCCAAAATACATTTTGGTACATCTGTGTATTAACAATTTCGGGGAATCCCAGAACTTGATGGCAATAACCTTATGCAAGTCTTAAAAATTGTATTACTTGTTTTTAGGATGTCCTTTATACTAACTAGTTCTTATTGCAGGAAACTATAATACTTACCTAAATACTTATTAAAAAGCAAATTTCACAACGTTAACACCGCTGATATAACACAAACCACACAAATACAAGGACACCTGCGACCTACGACGCATTGGCGCAGACGCAGACTCACGCAGAAATTCGAGTTATATCGAAAAGTTCCGATCTACTAAAAGCGGCAAAGTTTCGGCACTAATTTTTAATTTATATTTTTAAATTACATTATTATTACATAGAGTTAAGTTGAATTATTTTCTAAATAGAATAAAATATTCATATAAAAACACAGAAAAGTATAAATAAATCATAGAAATTTAACATTACAACTTTTTATTTTTGAAACTGACAAATAGATACCAATAAAATTTCCAGCTTTTTTCTTTTATTATGGAATATAAAGCTGTATTTATATTATGGAAAGCCGGGAAAAAAGGTGTAGATTTTATTTAATTTTTTTTAAGATGAAGGTACACATAAACGTCAAATAGACGGTACCGTAACGTCTTAAAAATTACGTTTTTATTTCGTCCCAACACTTACGTGTTTAAAACGTCAGTTTTTGGGCTCACGACATCGACAACCAAAATTACTTACCGTCGACGTCAATATAACGTGTGTCTGCCATGTAGGTAGTAAAGTGCATACAAAGCCGCTTAGGCATCCACGCTCAGGACGGCTTGGAGTGGGATGGTCTCGCCAAGGGATGAGGGCAGAGTATAGAAGGACGACGGGGAATAAAGTCGAAAGACGTTAATCAAAAAGACGTAAAGATGAAAGACGCTAATCAAAAAGACATAAAGACGAAAGACTCTATCCGTTCTTCACGTGCCCTCGTGCTTTTGTGTATATGTAATTATTTCAATAGAATCAATTAAAATATCTGGGCCTTTTATTCCTAAAACCCTAGGTCCTACATAAATGATTCTGAGAAGAGTGTACTTATACATATTGCCGTTTTGTTTCTTTGATTGAGAAGAATCTTTAAAAAACCATTGATGACTACTTAAATTTTTGAATATAGACCAGTTTAGGATTAGCCTGACTGTACAAGTCTACCAAAACTTGAAATCTTCTATTTCCCTTTAGCCCATGCTTTCTACATTGCGGCAGTCAAAGTGGATACCCGTTAGTTGTGTTGCTGCATGTATCCTTTTCCTATTAATCTATGTTTACAAGGCGAATGAAGTAGGCAAAAGTATTATAAAACGGCTACCTGCCTGCTGAATGTTAACTCACCAAGGTTCAGAAAATGCATACAAACCCGTTCAGTAGCTACGCTAAAAGTAGCTTTTTTTTTAATTTTGAAAGTTTCTCAATTATATACCTGGTGTGGAGTTTCAAACCCGTACAAAGGACAATTTTATTATTAATTTATTTTGCTAATTCTGAGCATTTCTTGATTAATTTATTAGTGCCAAATTAAGAGGGAACTTCTACCTTATCGATTGATACCATTACCTCCTCTGTAGGTTCATTTGGAGAGCAGGAATTACAAAAATCTGAATCCATATGCATTGTCCTATGTACGGGTTTGAAACTCCACACCCGATATCTAATTCTCTTAAATTCAGTAATAAATTTATTTCTTATAAGCCACTTTTAATTTTCCAACTTTAGTCTTCTGGGTCGTAGTGCAATGTGTAGAGTCTCTATAACTTCTACTACAGACGACGGTAATTTCTTAACTAAAACTGTACACTAAAGCACTTAATCCTAAACGGGTCTATGTTCAAGAACTGACCTATACGATTTTAACACAAGCCAAAAAAATAAAAGCAAAATCAAGTGTTGCTGGTGCTGGCGTTAAACGTATTTAATAAAAGGAACCAAATCTTCCCATATCTTCTAAATTTTGTGCTCAAACCAATTTGAAAATTTCGTGGACCATATACTATTTGTTTTATGGACTACCATTAGTTGAGAAACACTGTAATGGGATATTTGGGCAGCATCGTGGGCATGGACAAGAAATCACAATTACTGCATCCAGGAAATGACTTTTATGTAGTTGGTATATGAACTTGTAGTGTAGTTAGGTGTCTCGAAAATGAACGAAAGTAAATTCCTGAGCTAGACTTTTCGAAATAGCTTTGACTCTTTGGTATCTCTATTGTGAGCATTCCGTGGTTGATATCACCATCATGGTCGGAGATCTAAAGTGGTGAAGACACACCTTTTCAAAAGACATGTATTACGCCACTGAGACGAAACGTAAGTATCTTGTTTTACTTTTTTCTTCGCGTAATTTGGAATTAGTAAATGAAAATTCAGTAGCTACATATTTTAATAATTAAGTATACGGAGCATACTCGTAAATTACATAAATAAATCGGATGTGTGTAGAGTTTTATTTTTTGCAAATATGTATAGTAATAATAATAGTAAGAGAAAAAAGGCAGTCTGAAAAACCTATAATGCATTATTCGGAAGTATTCGGTTGATCTCGTTGACAACAACACACATGTCACGCTCACGCGTATATTCTGTATCCGGTATCCGTCATTCAGCGGTTTCAGCAGGCATTCAGCAGTGTTTGCGGTTTCTTTTTTATTAAGCGTCTTTTTTTCACACGCTAATTTATCTGATCTACTCCAAAACTGATCTGATCTTCAAATGAGCTGCACTGTAACCAAAAAAACACCGAAGAAACGAAAAGCCAAAAAACGCAATGCTCGCGTGCTTCTCGTTTACTTTAGTCTAACTTTTAAGTGAGCTACGCTTTTGATCCGAAAATTTGCCGGCGTTTGAGGGGAAAGAAGAAGGCAAAGTAGTGGAGCTGAGAGAAGCTCACTCTAGGTTCAAAAAACACTGCCCAAGTTGCCAGATCTATCCGGTGCTACTCGGAGCTGACCAACAAGTTGAAAAAAAAACAGCTATTATGTACAGCAGTGTACAGAATATTTAGTTTTGGAAAATGAAAGTAAATTTAGTAGTATACAAAATTGACTATATTTACAATAATATTTGCAATTTCTTAAAATCTTTATAAAAATGAGTGTTTATTGTGAGGTTAGGTAGGTGTTGACCACGCCTAGTAAAGTTTTTCATCACTTCGTTATTACCCTTATTTATTTCGTTTACAAAAGTGGTTCAAAAACTGCCCAAGTCCTTTTTGAAGTTTGTTTACTTACAATTTTGTATTTCAGTAAAAACATGTTTGTAGAAGTCGAGTTGCAGTTGCATTAGTGAATACAACGTGGTTAACACTAAGGAAAAAGAAGGTGCATTGGCCCCCTTTTCAAAACACAATTTGAATATAATAAAGCCCTCATTAAAGCCGAAGTTTATGTAACTTATTTTGTACATTTTCTTCCCATGTTTCATAGTTATTATATTTTATATACATATGTACCTTTTACTTATTTTGTAACTTTTTTCTCAACTGTTTTTTTTAATTATTAATAAAATATATGAAGCAAATACAGTCGTTTTATTTAAATGTATTTTTATTTATAAAGATAACGTCACACTAACGTATATACGAAGTGTCTATTTTTAAACGTAAAAGTAACATCGAAGAATGACGTCCTGTGGCTGTGACATTTTACCGTTAATGCTACGTGTTTATCACGTCAATACCGGACGTAACTTACGTAAAATTACACCTATATTTGACGTCGTTATGACGGCATCTTGTTTGCTGGGATTATACAAGTAACTTATGAAATATATTTGTTCAAGGCTGTTTATATGAATAAACAGTAAACTGTAAATCAATCAGACACTATACAGGGTAATTCTTAATTGCTTTTTTTCTTTTTAAAGGATAGTAGAACCGATCTGCGTTAAATTGCATGAACAAAAGTCGTATAGTTACTGGACTAACTGGATATACCGTGTTTGCACAGAATATAAACTCTTTATATTTTGCGGTGTTTGAGAACTTCTGCACATAGCCGCATTTTGTAATACAATAATTAAAAACTAGCCTAGCCCTGACTTGAAACATCTACCATAACTGAAACAATCAACCCTGCATGGTCTACAGCTACTACTATAAGTAGAAATCAAATTGTAAGCTTGAACACACAATCTAGCACGTCGAATCCAAGATTGGGCCCACGCTTGAAGATGACTTTCCTGGCGAATGCTTTCTGCAGGGTTGTGTATTCTCTGCAACAGTTATTTTTGGGCAACAGTCTGTTCTTGATAAACTAACGCTTTCATATGCCCCTATAAATAAAAATCTACTACATTTAAATTCGGTGAAAGACGGTATTTAGATGTTGTTGTACCATTCTATCTTGATGTGGAGGAGCTCCGTTATGTAGGAACCACATACTCCGAAGGACATCTAATGAAACATCTTCTAGTAACTCTGGAAGGTCGTTTAGCAGAAAATTTAAATAGTACACTCATTCGGTTGGGAATTCCAGCAAAAACATTGATTGAAAATCTCTGCTGATAGTTGGACCTGTGATTGATGTGTGAGGATTTTCTGATGTTCAAAGAGCCATACACAAAATTGAACGCGGTGTTCATAGTCCTTTTGCTGCTAGAGCTTGTACACGCTGCACGTGGTGCGGGTACAGTAACTCTTTGTGCATTGTCCGACAAACAGTGGATTGTAAGTTATTGACTTCTTGAGCAATTTGGCGCGTGCTCAAAGTGGGATATTCTTTAATTAAATACATAATTTCATCGTCAATAGTTTGCCTCTTTGCTTGAAGGCCTCCCTCACGTCCTCGTTGTACCTGCAGTTTACCAGAGGTACGTGCTTTTTAAATTAGAGACAGAAACGTTGGAGATGTAGGATGTCTCATTTTGTAGTGCTTCACCATAAACTATTATCATGTAAGCAAAGCATTTAAAATGACAGAACGTTACTCAGACAAGTTTTGTCCAAAGGTTAAAGGCAACTACAAAGATAGCTACTTTGGAGCCAGAAAAGGTCAAAATCAAAGTGGCTATGTGAGCTATGCTTACTGAAAATGTTAGCAAAAACTTTCAGATATCAAACGGTGTGGCGGATCCAAATATTTAAAACTTTATATCTTCGAAGCTTTGTATATTTTGTTAATGCAATTTAACGTAGATCAGTTTCTTTCATGCCCCTTTTACGCTTTAAAAGAAAAAAAAAACAAATTGAGATATAGCGGGCGTTTATTTACAAGGAGCAAATCTGAATCACCTTTGTGTTTTTCATTTGTTTACAATTTGCATGTCACTGTAGGTAACTGAAAACAGATGACATTAGAATGCAGTAAATTATTATTTTTTTTTGTTTTTTTATTTTGTCTGAAATATGCACTAAACATTCGAATGTTATTTCAGCACAAGCTGCTGTTATAAGTGAATTTCAAAGCTATGTACTAGTCAAAGATATGACTACTAAAAGGAACAACCTTTTTGATAGAAAATTCAAATGATCATTCTATTTATTATAACTTGACAGAAGTTTCAAACGATGGACAATAGTACATAGAATAATCACGTTGCCATTTTTCTCTTTGCATTATTAGAACGTATTCAAATATAAAGAAGTTATGAGCTGGCCAACAAAATTTCAGTTGCCTTGTATACTGTCATAATAAAAGAATGCAGAAGTGATTTCCTTTAGGAAAGTAAAGTATAAAATCTCCAGATCTAAAGGACACAGATTCATCCATCTTATACTAATGTAAAAACATGTAGGTATAATGTAAACATTTTCAGTAAAATAAACTTGTTAATTTAAAATTAGTCTCTTAAAATCCATCAACATATTAGTATTAATTCTCACTTTCGTACGTTAGAAAACTATTCCATGTTTGCTTGACTGCATGTTTGATAATAAAGGAAACGTGTTTATTCGCTCTTTATAATACTATGAATTAAGAAAACTGTAACATTTGATAACATCTACTGTAGTAACTAAAGAATGAAACTTTGATCGTTGCTGGATTTTCCTTTTGTATATCTACTTTTCATTTCATTATTGATTGTTGTGACCATTTATGTATTACTTGTATTGTAGTAGATAATAATATCTTTTGTTATTGTACAGGCATATAAACTAAATATATCTTAGTCTAGCGATTGTGAAATTCTATTCTGTTCTGGTCTAAATTAAAAAAGTTCTAGCATTCAGGGGAAGTTTTCCAACTTATCGAAATTCTGCTGACATTTAAACTACGATCTGACATATTTACTGAAGAGGACATTCTTTAAATTCTCATCTCTGAGTCAAAATTGAACTTACGACCTTTGGGTCAGGAAGCAAACACAAACTTCTGCTCCGCCCAGGACATACCAATCCGCTTTAATGAAACTTCTAACTTACGAAATTACATTTCAATATTAGCCCGGTCTTTAATTAGATAATCTTGTATATTTAATGGCGTAGGAAATAATAAATGAAGGGTGAGTTACAAATACAGGGGCGCACATTTGGGGAAAACAAAAGTAGTAGAACTTTACTAAAAATTGATTTTATTCATTATTACATTTCACTATGCTAAATGTAGGTTTTACAAAATTTTAAGTGTAACAAGGATTTTTATTTTTTTTATCTGTTAATGTTTGCATGTCAATAGAATATTTTTCACTTTCAAGCAAATGCACTAACTGTATTTAAATTCATGAATAAATTAATACGAATTGAATGCAATGCAAAAAATCCTGATAATAAAGGTGGGCTGTGTTGCAAAAAAGCCCACGCCAATAAATTCCATGCTTCTGGTATTAATGGTATTCGGCCTGAAAGGCGTGAATAGGCAACTTTGTATACACGTACAGCAGGAATGTAGCACCACACCATCCTTTCTCCTGCGAGTTTACAATTCCTGCAGCATACCGGAGCCGAGAATAGCCGAATATCCGAATTTCTATCGTGAGATAGTGAGTACCGGAATAATGTCCGAATATCAATGCATGCTGCACTTGTTCGTGTGACGTATTGTGAGCAAGCAGGTGGTGTTTCAAGTTCCATTAAATAGAATAGACACGCGAGTTCAAAACTGATGTATTAATTAAATAAGGAAAAATTTGTGTATCATAAATGTGAAAATTATGAATAAATTCTGGTGTAATCATTGTCATGGTTTGTTTCTAGATAGTGGAGGTAAAGAAAAATTTAAATATTTTATTGATCTTTAAAATATTCTCATATCTTGAACACATGTTAAGTAAGTAGGCGTTTCTGTGCAAAATAAATGTGATCGCTAATTACTGTAATTATGTCATAAAAATTGATTGGAAGTGCTAGAGAAGACCAACAATTTCTTGTCTTTTATTACCGGATACTATTATTAATCATGTTTAATTAATCTGAAATCGTCTAATACGCCAAAAGAAGCAGAACTGATAAATTAATTGAGAAATAAGTTAGATAAATCTTGACGTACTACACCTTTTATGTTTTTAAAGCGTTTATTTCTCTCATTAAATTTCTAAAAATAATACTTGAATATAATACACAGGTACTGAATACGGAAGCATCAGTATCCTTGTGTGACGCTATTAAATACTAAAGTAAATACTGTATTTGGTAAAAAGAGTGTAAATTTTCAGAGGCTTTTTTTCCGGGATCCACGATTATTGGAAGCTGCGTATTGTGCGTCACCCAAAGACGCCCGTTTTTGTGAGTAAAATTTCTGTTATTACAGGATGTGGCAGCAGGTGGATGGGCTTGGTTTATAATCTCTTTGGTGCTTCCGTGGTGGCTTTTATTTAGATTTAATTAAAAATATGTACATATATATCTTTTATTTATTCATTGCTAACAATTCTTTATGTTAGTATGTAAATGCGTTTAATTAATAAGTATTAACACTAGATTTCCATTTATGTTTCTTTAATTTTAAAATAAATATTAGCGGGAATTATTGCTTTGTAAGCAAATAAAGGTGTTGATAAGCTTGATAAATAAATTTCTGAGCTGCAATATTAAAATTGTAAATACCTTATGCAGTTTCTTTATGATGTATGGTCAACCACGTATTTGACGTAAATTAATTTATTATTTATTAATTGGGAATCTCCAACATACTGTGAAATTATTCTTGGTTTATTAAACAGTTATGTACAACAAGTTTACAATAAATTAATTGCTTTTAAATACCTTCATTGTCAGTAACAAGAAGCTTGATAGTACTATTAGGTATATAATAATGTGAAGACAATCATGATTGGAAAGGTATTGACAAACAATGATAAAGAGAATGCATAAAGGTCAGTCAAGAAAAAAAACTGAATCGGTGGAATCCTTTTAAATAATTACTAAGAATCTTTTGCATGTAGCTTCTAATATTTGAATATTTTTTTAAAATATGCATCGTTTAATTTCTAAAATGGGAACAATAAATCATTAAATGGGCATTTTTTTATCTTTTTAAATTACTGAATGTTTTTATCAGTCGAGAATTTGCTCGTAATATCATTATTCATTAACTATTTTCATCTATTAATCAATTAAATAAATGGTAGGACACCAGGGTACAGAATAGGGGGAAGTTGGTTTGAATTCTGCCAAAGGTGTTTAATCTTTAAATATTAATAACTTTTCTTATCGTTTTGAATGGGATATTTTTATAATATACTCCTTACAGTTTTGTTTATGTCCCACGAGGGATGATTGTGAGATATTCAAAACTGCGTTTTCCTTTTGTTCTTTGTGTATGTTCAGATTATGAGATTGTAGTTATTTACTATAGCCGTGGGCATGTTGTTATGAATCTTCAATATATCTTATTTAATTTCATTGTTGGCATTAAATTTACATTAAGACGCTCAAGGTGTTAATTAATATTTAGCTGAATTTCATATAAGCATTACAAATTAAATTAAATATTTATTTTTTTACAGATCAAATCTAATTTTCAGCATTTTTACTGTTTATATGAAGGATTAGATCTAAACGTGTGAACCATATCATTTGAGTATAATTTAATTCTTTATCTACCTCCTTTTACATAATGGAGTTACCTAAGTTTAAAGAATTACAAAAATAATTTATGGCTGCAATTGATCAACATCCAAGGATTTTAAGTATTGTAGCCTCGAACTGTATTACAAAATGGTAGCAAAGCTTTTTATCTCTGCTCCTATTGTTAGTTTAGGAATCTTTTTGTTAACACTTCGCTCCTTTCTATGATGTGTGTGTCGCAAACATAACATCCATGACGTTTGGTCACGACTAATAATGTTCTGAATCCTTGGCTATCCTTAAAAGCAAACACGTTTTGTCTATAGTAGTGATGCTATTCTCACTGATAATCTTAATTGTAACTATGAATGAATTTTAATAGTTATCGTCTCAGAAAGATTACATTATCTTAATTTTGATAAACATACTATAAACTATGTCAAAAATCTGCTTGCTTTTCTTCTTTCCTTTTCTTACCATTGTTTGGCAAGACAAAAGAAACAGAGCTTACAAAACAAGAAGGAAATTACTTCGAAACGATGTTAAAATACATGCGGAAAAAATCTGCATCAATCTTTCAAGGGCAGTATCAGTTAGAACTGCAATTGCAGGAAATGAAACTGTCTGATTACAAATAAAACGCAAACCTAGAATTGCTGCAAATAACTATTCAGGGTATTTTAAAAAATAAATTAAGGTTATGTTATGTTAAAAAATTATAATAATGGATTAAAGAAAAACAAGAAAAGATTATTGACCTTATTCAAAATGATCTTATGACTAATACACCAATCAATAAACAAAACTTGAAAATCCACATAAGTTGAATGATTAGATAGTATAAGGAGTAGATAACTAAACTGCTCTGCATAAGGAGATTTACAGTTTGCTTTCGAAATAAAATAATAATATAATTACGTAATTCGCATTGTCAGAAATGAGGCGCGAAGGCGTTATATAACCTAATTATTTACCAATTAGAGATATTGCTTGCAGTCAAGGACACTAAAATTAATTTTATTATTTAAAACATCTGATTATTTAAATCACTTTCACGAGAAGATCAACATTTAAGCAAGCTCGTGCATAGCAATGCTTAGAATAGGATTAGATTTAGCAGAATTTGTTGAAATCTGAATCTTTGAATACAGAAGATTTGATTATAAAGATTTTTGGAAAAAAGTTTGAAGTGTTATTGATATGAAAAGGTGTTAAGATTCTTATGTTCCTTATTGAAAAAAAGGCATGCGAACATGTCACATGAAAATACCAATCATCAAACGTCAGGCATCTCTCAAGTATAATTTATTGGGTTGCATTCTAATATTGTTGGTTTAAAAGAAACTTAGGCACAGTGAATACAGAGATTTTGGCTTTGGGAAACCCTATGGAGTGCACGGAACATAAGGGCTTATATCATAGAACACTTATAAAATATTAGAAGACTATATCGCGGGCAAAATTTAACAGTCCTTCAACAAGAAATCACACATCAGCTGATCTAGACAACTTAAACAGTCTAAATGTAGGAGAACCTATAGATAATGCATTATCAGAGATTTTAATCGTGGTGAAATGAGTCAAACTTTAGGAACAAAAAAATCCACCGTTGCAAAACACCTAGAAAAATCTTAATGCAATAGACACTACAAAGGTTGAATTGTAAATTCTTTGTTACAATGTTGGTCTCCTATTAATCATATTGCACCAATTCTAACTTTGCAAACTATATTGAACGTGATGCTGGTCACTAATAGCTTGATGATGCTTGTTTTCAAACGACAGGGATGATGTTGAAATCAATAAAACAATTAAAGTGTGACAATTTATTTTTGAAAAGCACAGTGTTGCTTCTGATCTTTAATTATGATTGTAAATCTTATCCAATGTTTTGCTTAGTAGCTCTTGTGAAGAAAAGCCTTAGAAGCTGTGTCTTTTCCCTGCAGCAGTAGATTTCAATACAATAGAACCTTTATTTGTGAATTGTGATATTGAGTTATGATTTACTCCCGTACCGTTAGCCTTTCTGGATGCTTCTTTTTGAGAAACCTCGTTACGAATTTAATGCAGATAGTATTCAGAATCTAGAATCGAGTTAGATAAAAACTGACTATTATTACAGTAGTTAGCTCAATTACTTTTTGAGAAAAGCAATCATAAATGGTCATCCAAAACAGAGATGGTTCAGAGTATGTAGTTGAATTGCAGAATTTTAGTTTATTGTTCTACGTTGTTTCCAAGACATTAAGAAAATAAAAAATTGTAAATAAAATTTTGACATCCTGCATCTCGGAAAGAGGACATTTTTGGAAACATAAACTAAAAAGTCGTCTTTAGTGCACAAGAAATAAGAATGAACATAAATGCGTATGTGCGATAAAACATTTCTATATTTTGAATTGGATGAAAAATCAGCTGAGTTCTAAACTTCTGTAAAAAAATTTAATTTGACTGTTGAATACTATTTGCTACAGATCGCTTCATCTGAAAAACTGTATTCATTATTTTGTACATTCTCTCACTTTAAATCTGTATGTGGGAAGCAGTGGGGCTGAAGTCCACTCATTTTTAGATGTGCGGTTTAAATCACTCTTGGACTTAAAACACTCTTTCTTGTTTATGGTAAAAAGGCTGAAGTCCCAGATTTAATAATAAAGAAACTACATAAAATTAAAAAGGCGCAAGTCTGTTAGTTCTTAGCTGCATAAAGAATGAAGTTCCACTTACGCCCCTATGCTTCTTAACAAACGTTTCTGTTCTGTTGTAAACGGGACGTCAGCCTTTCTTCCTCTAAATATTTCGCAAGCTATGTGTTCAAGCCCTTCAATATACATATTTTAAAATATTTTCGGGGAAGATTTGTTCAGAAAAACTTTCTATGCCAATTGTGTTCTTTTGAAATGACATTTATACATTTGTTACTTTACAATTTATGGGCGACATACATTCAAGTACTTTACTTTTCTACAGTTTATGACTGAAAGCAGGAAGTTTAAATTTTTGTAACTTTAACTTTTAAGGTGGGAATTTCATTCAGCAACTACATGTGCGCAGAAATTATCATTTTATTCCTATTTTAGCCACTGCAGTTGTGCAACCATATCGTAAGTTTTTCAACTTTTGGGTAGAAGTTTTCCAAAGCTCATGATACTTGAGGATATCTCGTTTCTACCTCTCAAACTTTGCGTTTCATCCCAAATCGTGCCACCTTAAAAATAATAAATCGTAAATACCTACTGAAAGGTCACACCCACATGGAAGCAGATGCGGTCCATGGAATAATTGAAAAAAAAAGAAAAAGCCTTAAGACTCTAGAAAACGCCGCTCCTCGAGACTGGGCATAATTTATCAGCACTTGCGGCAATAAAAATCCATTCATTTGTTCCCCAATGACCATAGAAGATTTTAAAGACGTTAGCAGCTTGTTCCAAGGTAGTGAAGCTCCATTGGTCTCTAGAAAGGAAAATACAAATGCAGAACAATTCTATCTGTCTCGGGTAGCTTGGCCCCAAGTAAGCAGAACTGATCAAGGTATTCTATACTATAAAACTACGTTTAAAGAAGAAGAGTTTCACTCAGTTAATTTGAAGCAAAAAGTAACGCTATCTTTACATTTTTCTGAGAAACTTCCAGCTACTCGAAATAAGACAATACCCATTAAAGTCGCCAAATATCACCATCTGCTGGAGCTCCTAGAATGGGTTAAGGAATCTTTCCATCCCTACTAGAAATCTTTAAGGTATTCAACCACAACGTCTGACGAGCTTGAGGACGAGCGTGGTGAGAATCTGGAGAATTTCTTATAATATACTTTTAAATAATAATAATTCTAACACATGGGCTGAAAAGTCCCAGGCCTAACAAAGAAAATACGTTTTTTTTTTGTTCAAAATTAGCTTTATTCATCAACGTAATTTCTATCAAGAACAACGCAATCATTCCAGCACCGCTCTAACATTTCAATACCACTTTTGTAGAACGATTTATTTTTTGCCTCAAAATAGGACTCAGTTTTAGCGATAACCTCTTCATTCGAGCGAAATTTCTTACCGGCAAGCATTTTTTTTAGGTCTGCGAACAGCCAGTAGTCGCTGGGAGCCAAATCTGGCGAATACGGTGGATGTGGGAGCAATTCGAAGTTCAATTCATGTAGTTTTGCCATTGTTTTGATTGACTTGTGACACGGTGCCTTGTCTTGATGAAACAAAATTTTTTTCTTTGCCATATGCGGTCGTTTCTTTGCAATTTCGGCCTTTAAACGCTCCAATAACGCTATATAATATTCACTGTTGATGGTATTTCCCTTCTCAAGATAGTCGATGAATATTACACCACGCACATCCCAAAATACCGAGGTCATAACCTTTCCAGCCGATTTTTGTGCTTTCGGTCGCTTTGGACGAGGTTCACCAGTTGCTGTCCACTCAGATGACGATCGTTTTGATTCCGGAGTGAAGTGATGGATCCATGTTTCATCCATTGTCACATATCGACGCAAAAATTCCGGTTTGTTACGTTTAAACATGGCCAAACACTGCTCAGAAACATCAACACGTTCTTGTTTTTGGTAAACAGTGAGCAAACGCGGCACCCACTTTGAGCAGAGCTTTTCTCATAGTCAAATGCTCATGCAATATAAAGCCAACACGTTCTTTTGATATCTTTACGATGTCAGCTAACTCGCGCAACTTCACTTTTCGATCATTCAAAACGATTTTGTGGATTTTTTGATGTTTTCTGGTGTTACCGCCTCATTTGGACGTCCACTGCGTTCTGCATCATCGGTGTCTCTACGACCACGTTTGAAGTCAGCAAACCAACGTTTTATTGTTGTTTCTGATGGAGTGGAGTCCCCATAACACTTTTCAAGCCATTGCTTCGCTTGAACGGTATTTTTTCCCATCAAGAAGCAGTGTAAAATTAAAACACGAAATTGTTTTTGATCCATTGTTTTGAAAATAACAAAAGTAGCGTCACTCTTAGCACAATAACTCACAAAATAATGAATAGAATATCATGAAATTTTAACAGCTGTCTTTTGAAGGTTAGTACTAACTGAAAAAGCGGTGAATGCAATAGAACTAGCGCCATCTATTTGTTAGGCCTGGGACTTTTCAGCCCATGTGTTATAAGGCTAATTTGTTTAAATTTGTATGAAACGTATTTTATATTGAAGAAACTAAAATATTTTACACATTTTTGCGAATTTTTATTACGAATACTACTTACTTCTTACTTAATTTTAAATGTGTGTTTTTGTATTAAGTAATAAAAGTTAGAAGCAACAAAGGCTGCTGTCCTACATGTGTTTGAAATTGTTTTTGTTTTTCTTGTTATTAATAACCCTAAACAAATTTTATTGCGAGAAACCCACAAGAAATACCTGAAAGATGTGTAAACTGTTTAAGTTGATTGGATAAGGTTTGCACTCAAATTGTAATACGAAATGGTACCTTTTGCAGTTTTTTCGTCGTCTTGTAAAGTTTTCAAAAGTGGACTTCAGTCCAACTGCTTCTCATATACAGAAATAACGTTTCTCGGGTTACCTTTAAATTTCTGTCGCTACTAATATGTGTGCCGATGTAACGTCTATTGCTTGCAATAAATCTGTATCAGGTCATTCATGTCAGTTTCCACTCCCTTTAAAGTAAATTCGAACCGCTACTAACTTTTTTTTATTCCACGGCGAGTTTACTGAAAATCAATTTTGCTTTATGAACGCATTTCTTTGCCAAGATAGCATCATATAATATAAGCTATCAGTTATCGGGGCTTGTTTCATCCTTCAAATTCTCTCTTGACTGTTTATATCGAGAACCCGAATAGCCTCCGGTGGACAGTAAAGGTGCATTATCTTTAGAAGCCTCCATTAAATTTTCATGAGTTCGCTGATAAATTTAATGACAAACTCAAATATCTAGAGACATCTAAACTAAACTAGAAATTCAATAAAAACGTTCAAAATTAATTAAAATTTACAAATTGCATCATAATTTGATATGACTGTGCTAACAATGTAACCGTAAATTTTCTCTTAGGTCTTCTATTTTTAAGCCTGATGATGATTATTTGATTATTATTGAAAACGAGAATCTAAGTTTACTGAAGGAAATCTATATACATATGAAGTGTTGACTATTCTTCCTTTAATACTCCTTTAAAATCAGAAAGGTTTGAAGTTTTCTTGCGTGCTGTTGTTAATTTTTTTTTATGTTTTCTGTTTATAGGTGTGTTATAATATAAAAAATAAAAATAAACACTTCAGACAGCTTTATAGTAAAAAGTATATTTTCTAAAATAGAAAATTGTAGACAGTCTGTGATAAAGTGAGAGAAGACCTAATTAAAATAAAAGTGAAGATGTCAACCACAGATAGCACGTACATATTAATTAATATAATGCAAAAGTTGTTGAGATTTATTAAATATATTCGTACGTGCTTGATGTTTTCTGGTATGTAAATGTAATTTTTAAATTTGCTAACTAATGCTTTTATATAAAAGAGCCCCTCGTCTTCTTTTTTTTCCTATTTAATTACGTCTGTAGAACGTAATTAATTTAGGAAAGTTTACGATATCATCAGATTAAGCCTCAAAAGGTAATTTTAAGGCTTCTAAATGCTTGGGTATGGGTAAAGTTTCCAAACGAATAAGATAAGCAAAATTAAACATCGTAAGTTTTTGAGATTAATTTCGTTGCCACTATAATTAGATTTACATTTTTGCAATTAAGAATTTAATTTATTAATGAAAAATCCAATAAATCTTTGAATTTGAAACACAAATAAGGCTGAGAAACGTAGATTTTCAATTGAAAATACTTAATAAATACATACAAGTATATGGTTTTCAATTTTAAAATTTCTTAATTATCTCTTTACAAAATATTAATACTCTAAAAATTAAACTTTCCTAGAATTAATGATACTACAATATCCAACGTTTAAGACGCTTTTTAAATGTTAATTAGGTATACTAAACTTAAATAATGTATTCAATTTTACCGTGGGAGGTATTTAAACCTCAGAAATCCAGACCGGAATGTAAATTGTTTATATTTATTAAGACAAAAATCTTTTGCAAATATAAAATGACAGCAACACCTAAAAGTGTATAATTAACACTATTTGACCTGCAACTCACAATGATTAGTGTATTAAAAAATGATCAAATTAAAACGTAGGTAGTAAATCGATTAATAAACTAATAATGATACTAGGTGGAATGGAAAGTAACATGTTTTTTAAGTGCTCAAGTTCAATGTCATGTACCTTGGGAATTTGGAACGAATTATTTGTAAAAACAAAAACTGTTGAAACAGTCCAATTGTTTTATGTAGATGTTGTTATATGAAGATTTGAGGATAACAGAAAACGATTGAAAGTTCTACGGATAACAAAGCAATCTCTAAAAATTAGAAATACGATATATACGAGGGTGGTCTGAAAAGTTTCCCACCTCAACGTGAAGATGGCAGCACTCGTAAATAAAAGCTACTGAATTTCGTTGTTCATCTGTTGACAGTTACTCACCAAAGTTTCAGCCATTTTGGACGCGCAGTTTTTATGTAACAGTCGTTTGAGTGAGTTGATGTGAGTTTTTTTGTGAAAATGGACAAAATCGAGTATCGAGCTGTCATTAAATATTTGTTTTTGAAAGGCAATACGCCTTCGCAAATAAAAGATGAGTTGGATTCTGTGTATGGGGACTCTGCACCATCATTTACCACAGTGAAATTTTGGGCTGCTGAATTTAAACGTGGCCGTAAGAGCTTGGGAGACGATGAACGTTCGGGACGTCCAAAAACTGCAACTACCGACGAAAACATCGCCAAAGTTCACCAAATGGTGCTAGACGACCGCCGAATTAAAGTGAGAGAGATAGCAGAGGTTATGAACATGTCAAAAGAACGTGTTT
>VTPC01002205.1:21435-44226 GCA_011009095.1 Ignelater luminosus
TCACATATTAAATCAACATTTAGGCATGAGAAAGCTGTCCGCGCGTTGGGTGCCGCGTTTGCTCACGTTAGACCAAAAACGTGTTCGAATGAATATTTCCAACGCTCTTTTGGCGCAGTTTAGGCGAAGTAAATCCGAGTTTTGGCGCCGATTAATTACTGTAGATGAAACTTCGATACACCATTATACGCCCGAAACAAAAATACAGTCCAAACAGTAGACTGCAAAGGGGGAACCGGCTCCAAAAAAAGCAAAAACTGTTTTTTCGGCTGGGAAAGTGATGGTGACTGTTTTTTGGGATAGTCATGGAGTTATTTTAATCAATTATCTTCAAAAAGGAAAAACCATTACAGGAGCATACTATGCATCATTACTTGACAAGCTGAAGGCAGAACTTGCGAAAAAACGACCACATTTGCAGAAAAAGAAAATCCTGTTTCACCAAGACAACGCACCGTCTCACACCTCAGCGGTTGCCATGGCGAAAATCCACGAATTACGGTTTGAACTGCTTGACCATCCGCCTTACTCACCAGATCTAGCCCCAAGCGACTTCTTTTTGTTCCCTCATCTAAAAATTGCGCTTGGAGAACAAAGATTTTCGTCAAATGAAGAGGCAATTACCTTCGTGAACAATTATTTTGCAGAGTACTATTTGGACGGGTTACAGAGATGGGAGCATCGCTGGGAGAAGTGTGTAGAGTTACAAGGAGACTATGTTGAAAAATAAAAAAAAAATTTCAGAAAAAATGTCTTGTATCTTTGTTAGGTCGGAAACTTTTCAGACCACCCTCGTAGTTCAAATAGAATCAATATGGCAAAAAAGATTTTTGTCAATAATAATAATTCGAAAACTTAAAAATAATATCCAAATGCAGGATTATTAAATACAAAAAAACTTTTTTTTAAATAGCAAGGATGCATACAAGAAAATTTCTAAACTATACAGGATGATTCTAAAAGTCGTGTTAATGGAGTCAAAATAAGCCAGTATAAGTTTCCTTTAGCTTTTAAAGAACTCATGGGCATTAAAACCCTTTTGTCATAAATTATGAATTTTTGTTAACGTCAACTTCTAATAATTTTTAGTTGAATATGGAAATACATTTCCACATATCTTCAACCAAAACCTGCATATTTGTCTATGTATACACAGTTACCACCGCTATAGAAGAATGAATCTATCATTAACTGCTCTAATTGATATTACATGGGCGTTTCTTTATTGCAAATGCTGCCTTCTAGTTATTTACTCGAGACAACCATGCAAAACCATTAAAATACTCAATGTATAGTTTCAGTAATATAATTCTGATGGCAACTAATCTATAGTACGGGCTTCTTCATGAATTACGATTTAAAAACTGACTCTTGTAACCTGAATCATTGTCAACGTGTCTTTGAGAAAGTAGTTACGTTTTTCTATCTGGCTCAGCAAAGAACGATTATATTTATTCTTAAAATATGCTGAAGACTAAATATTAAACGTAATAAAAACAATGCAGATTAGTATACTAAAATTTTTTGAGCATAACAGAATGAAGAGACTTAATGATGTTTTTGCCATTTTTGAGCATCAATTCGGTACCCTTACAAAAATCTTTTTTGTGACGACGGGCATTACAACCGTTCAAAAACAAGCCTCCTAGACATGAGAAAGAAAAAATAAAAACAAGGCGAAATTCGACGCAGAACAGAATTTATTGATGTAGATTATGCAAAGTCATCAGCAAATTAAGAATTGGGAATATAATGGGAAATTGGATGAGAAAAGGCTAGAAGGTATAAATCATCTAATGGTACAGCTATTAGGCATATTTGCGATAAAAGGGTCTGTTACGAAGCGTAGCTCCATTCAATAATTATTTGTTTGAGCGGTAACAAATTGAAATTTACAGTACTCATGTTTATGTTAAACAGGAATTAATTTAGTATTTTCTAAAAAATAACCTAGTTTACAACCGTTTTCAATGTTGTAAAACCACGTATATCAAAACTGTAACTAATGCGAGCTTCAAAGAAGCCGCTTGCGGTATTTAACAATGGGCTAAATACAACCAAGCATAAAAGTGTTTAAAAATCATAAAAGCTCCGACTTTATGTCTTAGCAATGGTTCAATTACGTAACTCTGCGTTTGTATTTTGATCCTTCACAAGCAAGAAACTGAACGTGTATTAAAGCGAAACTAATACAATTTTATAACATTTACGCTTCGCTCAGATGACAGTTGTTGTAGTGAATACCTACCTCACAGATACCAGATGGAAAATGCTTGTCTAAAATAATGTTTATTATTAGTAAATCTTATCGACTTCAACGATTAAGTCACGTTATTACGGTCCTTGTCAACTATTCTACTCTTCTTTTGGTCATTGATCTTTTGAACTTACGTTTTTAATTCGTTCGAAGCTACGAGAAAAAAATTCATTTTGTATTGTCTCTAATTAGTAGTTTTAAAAATGTTTACAGTTTAATTCTCTCACCAGTTTTCAGGATGAGCTGTATAATTCGCTTACGTAAAAATCATTTTTACTTTCGTGTTTTAGTCGTTTGTTAGTTAACTAACTTCCGCAATATATCTTATAATCATTATTTTTTAATTATATATACACATTTTTGAAATCGCAGTTTTTTATACAGCATGAGAAAAATTTCACTCAAGATTCTACTTTTAAACCTTAATTATAACACCCATTTAATTCACGGTTTGGAGAGTTAATTCTCTTGATGTAGTCATTCTTGTAGCAACTTTTTTATTCAAAGATAATGCGCACGTCAGGACGAGATTTAACAAAAGAGAGATCATATAAAAATCTACAATGAAATGCTGTTATCCTTGAAGGATTTATTTATGTAACAATTATGTTTTACTTGCATTTTCAATGATCTTAATACAAGTAAAAATTGTATCCGCACCGCAGATTCTATTCATAGCAAGTATAAAGAGAGAAAGCTGGTTTTTAATGTGATACCGATAAAATTCTATTTATTACCTTATTAACGTTTTTACAACTACTTTTACTAACTTTATTACTTTTAAGGTAAAATTCGTTTTCTTAAGAAAAATTCATGTCGGTGAGATACTGCAATTAAACCACATTACCCGATTACAGATTTATTTTTATGTATGGTCACATATATTTATGTTTATAGATTAGCAGATGATGGATATTTAACTAACAGCTGTTCATAGCCGTCAGATTTAGCGACATGTGATAATTGATAAAACTTACCGAATCTTTTTGTTTAATTTTTATGCGACGTGTGACGTTATTATTAAAGTTGGATTATTATTTCAAAATTATTTATTTTAGTGTTATTATGATTGGTTTGAGTGGACGTACGTATGTAAAAAAATCTATAGTGAACGTTTATTTTTTGTTAATAGTAGTAACTCATGCATTTCAGCTGTACTATTCGGTTATTCGACTACAACTTAATAAATTCCGTTTTCAGATACAGTTGAAGATCAAAAGGTAAAAAGAACCAAAACGGTACGATGTGATGAGTCGATAAAGAAGCTAACATTAAAATACGTGGTTTAAAAGTATCCGTTATAAAAATATTGCCGGAAGAAGAGGTTATTACCTAGTAAAACTGCTAATTAAGAAATAACTAATTTTATGATTTAACACTGATATCATAAATTTTTTATTGTGTTATTGAAAAGTCTACAAAAATCTCTATAAAAAATAAGGTATGGGATCTTTTATGATTATTGTTATACACTGGAATTCCTTAATTTCTAAATTTCCTAATTAAAATACAAAAAAATAACTGAAAGCTTAATTGGAGTTAAGAGGAAGATTGAAAATACAAATTATAGACACTTTCCTTCATTCTTGTAGTATTAATAATAATAAAAATAATTGAAGATATAACGATGGCGTTGAGAAGATTCTAACCCCGAGCAATAACAAATTGAAACAATTAGATAATTGATATAATAATAATAATTAATGACAAGGATAGGAAATGCAATGTATGCAAATGCAAGTGTGCTGAATGTGCATGCAATTGTAAAAAGGCAGATAACAATTCAAAATTGAAACAATTCCAAGCAGAAATATAGTAATATACTATTTGACCAGTAAAACTGGAATAAAGGCGAATAAATTGAAAGTATTGCAAACAAATGTATGCCGTATTATATGTTTTACAAGTAATTAGAGAATTGCTACAAGCCAAATCTTGATCGGTAAAAAATTTAAAACGGTATGGTTAGTAAAACGTCACGTCTCTGTAACTATGTAGCAGATATTAACTATACTAATAGTTATTATGCAACAAGTGAGTAAAGTGTATCTTTTTTCACGAGAAGGAAAGTTTGCCGCACGAGCCGAAGGCGAGTGCGCAAATCCGCCCAGTGAAAAAAAGTAACTTTACTCACGAATTGCATACAAAACTTTTTCACGTTCGTAGTAAAAATTAAGAACTACCTCTTTCAAAAACAACTTTTATTTGAAAACATTGATATTAAATGTACAATTAGTATGTATCATAGCAACGGCAACCTTCTACGTTTTGTATGTGAAAAAATGAACCGCTATGGCACTTCTTCTCACGCTTCTAGCGTGATAAAACAAAGGCATCCTTTATAAACAAAAATTAATGAAAAATGTTGCACTTTTTTTAACGAACGTGAAAAAATAATATTTTCGCATCTTCTCTCTATTTTGATTGTTATTACCAAAAGTCTCACGATATTAGTTTGTTGCAAGAAATGTTTTGCTTCTTTTCTTTTTCCGATATTTTGTTTCGTTTTTTCAATAATTAGCTAGTTCATCTCGAAACCTATTTCTAATTTTATTTCTAGCGGAGAAGTCAAACTAGATTGCACTTGCCCAATTTCAGATTAACTGAAATGGTATGAACTTAGATCGGTGATAAAAGCAGAAGAATTTTAAAAGATGATATTGTTCTTATTATTTGGATGAATAATTCTGCTGCTAGTCTATGCGTTTGACGTCGATATAGTTCATGTGAACATCAAAGAGTCTGATGTACACGTAATTTCCTTCAAACGTGATGGTTGCCATGTTTTTTTTCTTAGGCGTTGATTTCCTCTGATCCAAGGGATTTTATATTTTCGAATTTCATGACAATGTCAGTACTACCTATAAACGCACACTATATCTGATTCCAACATTACTTTTAATTTTAGTTCAATAATTCTGTCGTTTTATTAATAAATTGCTTTTCTGAATTTCATATATTTGGTTACGATTGAATGACAGCTGGTTACACAATTCCTTCGTTACTGTTTTCAAAAATACTTTTTTCTAGAATACTAAACTGTAATATTTCTTGTTGTTTATCCAAGAAACAGGTAATTTGTTTTGCTTTTACTTATAACATTGGTATTGAAACTTAACGTTCTGATTAAATAGTTATGTCAGGTGTTATCTGTTTTATTGCAGCTGATTATAGACAGGCAACTGAATAAATTAAAATGTATTTTGAAAAAAAGAAAAGCTGTTAAGGGTTAAAAATGTTTCTTTATCTTAGTCATCACAGATAAATTACATTAGAAATCAGTTCTAGTTAGAGTGGAGAAGATAAAAACACTAAAAGAAGGGCTATTCAAAATTCTCACAATTTTGCTTATGTAATGGATAGTTTGAAAAAAGTAAAAGTCAGTTATTAGTGCGTTTAGAATAGACAAGCAAAATCTTAGGAGTTCTAAATGCTAGGATAAACTATGAAATTTGTAATTAGTAATTATAAGGCAGTATTAGAGATCTACGGTCCTTGGCAAGTTGGCTTGATAAGTACCTGGACAAGGTACTGGATAGACTAGTGAGACAGAAAAACTAGCTGAGCAGGTCAATCGGTACATGCTACTACTTATGGCGAAAACTCTGACAAGTTGCCAAGAAACTGCGCATTAAACAAAATCTTGTATTATCTTTATCGCACTACTAGATGATATTATACGGCAAAATGCTGTCGGGTAACCAATTTTGCTGGGTGAGTTGATTGGGCATGGATCAGCGCTGTCTGACCCTTGTTATTATTTGGTACTTTCGGATACTTAGATTTTATATTACTACTGTCAGAATTATAATGTTAACTTGTAAGATCATCAACCATTTATTTCAAATAGCATTTTCTAATTCTTGTATGGTATTCTGTAGATTCTGCGATTTATGAACAACAGCAAACGATTTAGGTTAGTGATCTAACTAGATTTTTGCAGTGCTTATTCCCCGATAATAACTATATAAAAAGATTCAGTCATATTAACAGTTAAATTTTATTTCTGAAACATTTTTGAAAACGTTTTTAAAAAATTAAGTTTTCGAAACCAGATCACTAACCTAAGTTTGTCAAAAACGGCATGTCTTTAACTTTCAGCTGTTTAATTTACATACAGTAAAAGTCTCAGATACATATTTTGGTTTAGCAATAAACCAATGGTGATATTAGGTGTAACTATATTTCTTTGCTTTAACTAACTCTAAAGATTTATATCGTTATTATCGTAGACAATTATTCTAACTAGTTCAAAATTTAAAGAATGTCCACTAGTGATTAGTCTTCTGATACTTGATACTATACAAAAACTGCCTGCAACTTCCTGCACCTAAACGTTTGAAGGATTTTTAGACAAGATAGAAGCTGGTAGTTTAAAGAAGCAAGCCAAAAAAGATGGTAACTTTATAAAACAGTACAGTTTAAGAAAAACTCTAGAACGAAGTCAAAAAAAAAGTCGTCCAGTAAGTATACCAAAAATAAGAACCTTTTGTATGAAAATGGAGACACACAAAATGAAAATTATGAAAGTAAACACTAATCTGATCATAATGTATGAAGTTCTTGAACCACAGAAGCTAACACAAAATTATACTGCCATGAGAATTGAAAACGAGTACCTGAAAGAGCTTAATAAAGTAATTCAAAGTAAAAATATACTCTTAGAAGAGAATAATGCCCTTTTAAAATATAAAATTAGCCTTTAGAACAGGGGTCCCCAACCTTTTTGTATCTAAGAGCACATTCTAGAATATCGGTCGAGCGGCGGACACCAGTTATTTTTTCAAAGTAATACACAGAATATTCAAAAAAATATTTAATTCCAAAAATATAATTTTAACATACATATAAAAATTATTGTTTACATTCTTATGTAAAATAAATAATTATTTAATAATACATGCAAAAGTTCACTTTTTCCTCTTATAAAGGCATATTGCCTGTTCTGTTTTAGTTGCCTCGAGGGGATTCTTGTGATGCTGATTGCCAGCTGTCCTGTCATTTTTTGGTTGTCGTCCGATAGATCTTTTACCTTGTGGTTTGTTGTTTCTGACGATCGTTTGACATTCTTGTCACATGTTGGTTCCACCCTCTTCTTTGCTTTCTTATCCATCTCACAATGTCGTCTGTTTCATATTGTCTTCTTATTTCACTGCTTATTTGTCAAAAGTGTACATGGTATAAAAATTCTTTATAAAAACTATAAATCCCAATGTCAGTGTAATCTTTGGCACTGCATTTTATTGGCCATTGCTTCATAATTAGCAGAGGATGATGATATTCCTCCTCGTAAGCAATTATCAAGATGTTCATCTGTAAGTTGAGATCTGTACATTGATTTTATGATATTCATTGTTGAAAACAATAATTCACACAAGTATGTGGAACCGAAAAACTATTTTAGCTTGTATGACGCTTTTTTAGAGAATGAAGATTTGTTTCTGTCGACTATATTCAAGAAGTTCTCGTCTTATACATTGGATTTTAGGACAATGTGATTCTGAAGACCCAAAATTTTTAACTCCACTTCTTCTGTCCTTATTTGAACAAAACATTTACTTGGCAAGCAAAAGGATTAATAAAAAACCGCTGAAATCGCTTTTCAAACTGATCTTGAAGTAGTTGAAGGTTGATAACAAATGATGATAAGTCAATTTCGGCATCGCCTATCATTGTTTCATATTTGGGAAATGCACAAGTGACTTCATCTGCAGATGTGATAGCCACAAAACCAATTTAGCTTTAAACGAGTTTACAGATCCAATCGGTACAGCTAGATGTTTGTCTTTTCCTTCCAAGTCCAAGTTTATATAATTCAATCTTTCCATTATGTCTGTGATAAAACCCAAATCCATCAGCCAGCAAAAGTCTGTTAGTTCAACAAAATTTTTATTTTTAATATTGAGATAAATTTTTATTTCTTTATTTAAATTTACGAATCTTGCAAGAATTTGCCTTTACTGAGTCAACGCACTTCAGTATGCAGATTGAGATTAGAATCTTCAGGATTTTCTAGTAGGGCTTTGAAAAGGGAGTGTTGCAAAGGAGTTGCTCGAATAAAGTTGACTGTTTTGGTAACTACTTTCATGACGTGTCCAAAGGGTAGTATTCCACCACACAAAGCTTCCTGGTGGATAATTTAGTGATACGACATAAAGTTTGGAAATGATTTATCTTTCTTGGAGAGCACAATAAATTCATTGATATTACCAACCATTGCTGGTGCCCTATCAGTAGTTATCGCCGACAGCTTGTGCAGAGGCATATCTATCGACTCTGCATATGTTCTAAATATGTTACAGATTTTCTCACCTGTTGTTCGTCCTTGCATCAGTAATATTTTTAGTAGATCTTCTGTTTCGTGCGAGTATTTAGAAAAAACTACAATATTAAAAAAGAGATTTCAAGAAGGTGACTCACCGATTATTTTCCTTGGGGTTGATTCTGCGATTTTCTTCTTTCTGCTAGCAGGGATGTGTGGTGACGTTAATGGCGGGCACACTATACACTTTTAGTCTTTTGGTTTATTTTAGAGGAAAGAAAGATTAATTTTGAAAAGGGGATATATATTTATGTTTTATTTTTTATTTTGGAGAGTGACAGTTTGTTCTTTTTTTTGAAAAAATGGGAAAATTCCACTTCCTGGTATGAGTGGTGGATGTAACATTTTCTTTTACAGTAAAAGTACTAAATACCATTCTCGTCATAACTGCTAACTGTGCTGTGTCTGATATATCTGTAGACTCGTCAAATAGTAGTGAGAACCAGTAATATATTTCCAAACCACTTCTTAACTGAATTTGTATGTCTTTTAACATGGCATGCATTTTTCTTGTGACAGTGTTATCCGGCAACTGTAAATCTTGTATTGCTGATAACATAATCTCACGTTTGTTAGAAATTCCCCCAAATAAACAAACAAATACGCGTATATGTCTGTAATTCTAATTAATTAATGATACATATATTTCTAATTCTCTTTCTGAGAATAACTGCTTAACTTTATAGTCTTCACAATTCCTGTAGCCAAATCTTCAAAGAACTGCAAATTATAACTATTAGAAATTTATTTCTTTCTGAACATGTTTTGTTTGTTTATGTCCAAAGAGATGTGTAGCTGCTAAATAATACAAATAATTACTACATTAGAAATAAAAATCATAATAAAACAACAAATAAAAATTCCAGATTTTCTAATAATTATTTTTTCAAAAGTGTATTATATTACAATAAATTACTAAATGATATTCGTGAAATTGAAAATATAAAAAATTCCAAACGAATGCTAACAAATTCTTTAAAAAACTTTTCTGATTCAGGGTATACCAATTATGAATTATAGTGATAACAGTTAACGTTAAGTGTTTTATTTGTTTTATTTATTTGTGATTAGTTTTAAGTATGTTCTATGCCTATGGCGAATGAACTCAAATAAATAACAAAGAAAAAGATGGACGACCAAAGGTAAAGTCATCAGCATTATTTCTGTCTTTCTAAAGCAGTATTACCTAAAACGGACATCGATACGAATTCTCTTTACCCTCTCACTATGTACAGAGTCAATTGAAAAGATCTGTTTACATGCCTATGGAGCATTTACTCTACACGGTGTTCAATTCACATTTACATACATTCCCCGAGTTTTGTTTAGAAAAAAAATGGTATCTTACTTTTATATCCTCTGTATTAATGCATTAAATATACTTATATTCACATATAAAATAATATGATAGCTAAGTAAGAACATCAGCTGTTTATTATAAAAAGACTTAGAGAGACTCTAAAGAAACAGAATATATAAAAGGAGAAAGAAAAGTAAAGAGAGTCTAGGTAAAAACATCTTGTATGTATAGTGTTGTTTTCCTAGATAGATAGATAGATAAAAATAGAATATTCTAGGAGACAGAATCAGTACATAGTGTGATGATATTAAAAATGTAAATGTGATGATATTAAAAATGTAGTGATATTTGAAAATGATAAAAAAAAGAGAGTATAAAAAAAAGTTTTGTTTTTGTTTGATAAATGTAATGACAGTAAAAAACATAAATAAATTAATATTGTCAAAAAATAGCGTTTTAATAAAAAAATTAAGAACCACACGAAGAAAAATAAGGACCCTGAGAAAAAGAGCTCTCCATTTACCATCACAATAGGTTATTTTAGCAAAGAATTTCACTTGGATTGTTTTGGTTTTTATCCCTTAAAATAATATAAAAGAAGATTTTCAAAAAAGAGATACATTTAGTATTTATTAATTTTGTAGACGAAGAATAATATCTCCAAAATTAAACTATGGCTAGTAGTATTATATTTGATACTGCGATAGGGCCGTTACTAAATTTATTTAGGGACATAATATCAAAATTAAGAATGAAAAAGAAGCTATTATAGAACATAAAGAAGTTTTAAAACAAAGTGTGGAAAGTCAGTTACGCAGATGTTTTTGCACTGATATACCTTTTCAGATGGTGTTGAATGAAGATAAGGAAAATTGAAAAAAAAACTGCTGAACAAGTTTACATACTTGTTTGTGTTGAATCAGATGGAAGACAAGAATTAGTAAGATTGTACTTACCAGCTAGGCGTGTGAGGATTAAAGGGCCTAATCGCAAATTAATAGACACAAAAAATAAAACAAAGAATTTAGGAAGTAGACGATTAGTATAGTAATGATCAGATTTGGTGGATGTTAGACGATCACAATAAGCCATTAATGATAAAGCAATAACGGAAAGAGAAGTAAAGGATAGAAGAGAACAGTTTCGAACCATCGGACAATGTAAACACATATTAAATGTAAAAATATTAATAAAGATACGCTAAGAAACGGTTGCCAATAAACTAGCCTTGTATGGTTAAAAATGTTAATTGGTAAATACTTAACTACAATTTATACATAAATATTATTAGTAGTAAATAGAAACTAGATAAGCAGTTGCACATATGGATTGTTGGATGTGTTTCTTAATTACAAAAACCAGCTAACATAAAGTAGTATTTAGGTCATGTACTTACAGTTACAACTTCTAAGCGCTATTGACTTACAGTTCTCTAGTGTTAATTATATCTTGAAATCTAAGTAATAAAGAAATGCTTGTATTGACATAATACTTACAATATTAGAAACAGCACGTAACGCATTACAATTAACTGTGCTCGTTTGCAAACTATCCTTTGTCATTCGAGTCCTTGATACATACATTGTACTTTTGGAGTACCTCTTGAATATTCTATTTGATAAAGATAATTAAAATAAATAAAATCACATTCACATTTTAAATCTTCTGATCTTTCTATTCTTTTCTTTCGGTGCGCACTTCTGACGGCAATATAAATTCTTGAGTTGTTAAAATTTTAATTTTAAATCTGTTCTAGGCATACAATCACCACAAGAAATCATTAAGTGGATAGTCTAGTATTTAGATATCTAAATTAAAATCTTATTGCAATTCTACATTACATTTAAATTAATTAAATGAACATATTCGTAAAAAGATAATTAAACATGTATTTGGGTTTGAAAATTCCAAAAACAAATTCCTTCTTAACACAGTAAATGCTGGAACATTACTTAATCATAAGCAAATTAGCGGTAAGAATGTGTCTAGACATTGTTTTCATTATATTTCCATTATAAAGAAACAATTTCTTATTATTATTATGTTATACGTATAATACCAAATATCTCTCTCTATGCTTTCATTAAATTGGTTACAACAATGAAGTGTTAGCAGTGATTAATTACGTTTTTACTTTAATAATTTGCATGTGATTCAAGCTGGTTTATCAAATAATGTTTTAATTTACAAGTCACGCATATTTGTTTAGATTTCATTATCTTCTGTATTTGTAACGCCTTTGACGTAATAATTACTACTACTTGAAAAATGAATGGCTGGAGGATAGAAATCCATTTGTGAATAGAATTGTGTCCACTGATTAATATGTGTTTTTAGTTTTCGAATTATTTCACACACGACTGAATAAAAATATCTAAAATAAAAGACGTGATGATTAAAATTCTGCACATATAACGTAATCCCATCACTACTACAAATTGTCCGAACCTCCTACTCTAATACATTTTAATGAAGTGCAAAAAGTCATCACAGCTGCTTCTTATAGAATTTGAATTGAAAATTAATTTTTTACTTACTTAGCTTTATAATCGATAAAAATAGTTTTGCTTAGTTAAGCTTTTAACGTCACCGAAGACATTTTATGTCTAGTATATAGTTTGTTTTTGTTGTCATTAAAAGTTTATAAAGGTCAGTACTTTCTTTTTTCTTTTCAAATTAAGCTATAATTTCCTTGTTTGATATGTCACTACTAATTGCGTTAGTTGTCTTAGAAAAGGATGTGCTAATAATTAATATTATTGACACGCTTTTCATTATTAGTAATGCTAATAACATATTTTCTCCGTTATACGACTAACTATAAGGCACTAATTTAGAAAAAGCAAGATAAACTTCCTACTAATTGTTCTTTATGCAAATTATTAGCAATACAGTTTTAGTCACTAATGATTAGTCAGTCATCTCTTAACGATAAAAACTTTAATGTATCTCCACACAAGACAATATCTTCACCATAATTATATATTGTAAATGTCTTAAGACATTTACGTTGTAGCGCTTACCAGATAAAAAATCGTAAAATGTTTTAAAACATTATTGGTGAGTGCTTTTTGTTTTTATTTTAAATACATAAAATGCTTCATGTGTAGTAGAAATAACTTGCCAAGAGAATTTTATTTATTGAAGTTAAACCACACCTTAGCAACGTTCAGGTTACTTGTGAGCAAGGAACTGGAAAGTGGAAAATTAAAGCTTTTAACTTGTAACAGATCCTTGCTTACAGCGATATTTTTTTATTGTAAAAAAATTGATAGCCTACAGATGATCAGTTTTTATATTATGTTAAAGATTATCATTATTACCAATTCTCTAACGGATTTTAATTTAAATTAAAGTTAATTAAATGTTGGGCGTGCTCAAAGGGAAGGACAAGAAAGTACTTTTACAGATACACCTACCCAGTAGAATTAATTGAAAGTTAGGAGAGTAATTGCTTGGATAGGATTAACGTATAAGAATAGCACATTAGAGAGTATTTCGAGGTTTCTGTTGAAGTTATTCTTAATAATAAAAATGTATTTCTGGGTATTACAAGAAATAATTACAGATAATTAGCTTTTGACAAAGTCTGTTTCTTTACAAGAAATTCTTGTCCGTATAATCTAGTATATCAGTTATAATGTATTGACATTGATTCTGAACACGTATGTTGCTTACAGTTATGTCCAAAAGATGTTTCCCAGGCTTTTATAAATATTCTTCTAGTTTCTCGTCACATATAGTAGCAAATTGACCAATCACACTCTTACGTCGTATCTATTTATTAATTTTTAGATTTAATTAATCAATTAATTAATTTTCAATTAGAGTACGTGATTTGTTTAATATTGAGAATGGGGGTCGGCAACTTTTTGATCTGTAAAGACCAACTTTGGTGTAGAAAGTACTTGATCGACCACAATGTAAATTATCCATTAATAAGCACAACAGATTATTGTAATTTGATCATTGACACTTAACAAATTGAAATTAGGCATCTAAATCTTAACCATTGCATTCACTTTTGCTTGTCTTGTTTTTTCTTTTTTTTTCTGCAAATGACCGATATGACACACGGTCTATGCAAATCAACACAGCCTTGATTAAGGTGTGGTTATGTTCAGCGTAGAGGCTGAATCACGTCATTGTACTTTTTTTTATTCAGGCATGACATTCTGCAGTCTGGATGTACCAAAGTCATCGTTACGTTAACACTGTGGAGCTTGTAAGGTAAAACAATTTATTAATTTGCAGAACATAAACAAAAACCTAACGTCAAATCTGAACAGTGGATTATATTTCTCAATCATCAAGTGCAGTACGTAGTACACTTTAAAATTCAAATTCCGAAATTGTCTGTTTTTAGAAACTTGCACTCCTTCGAATTATTTGGTTTTGGAGGTCTTTCTGACATTTTCGGGAGTATTCTACAAAACCCCATAGAAGTAATTATGGCAAGCTAACAGAGTTATGTTAGTTAACAAAGCAAGACGTATCTGCACATTATTCTGATGATATCTTCTATCTAATAGCTTGATTTCGTAAATTCAGTTAAGCAAACGGAACTCTTTGCACAGATCGTCCCCTTCCACAAATTGTGATTGAAATCCAGATGGGAAAGGATATGAATATTACGTCTACAAGCTAACTTATCAAAAATTTGCTATTTTAATGACGTTTCTGACCGATTTCCTTTTTTATTCAGTAATAAAGTCAGAGAAGAAATCAAGACAGTCAATCTACGAAGAAACGAATTACCGAGACTATACAAAATTCTGAATGCATGATAATTCGATTTCCTTGCAAATGGTTTGTCTACCTGCACTGCTCAAAAAGATTAACGCGACATCTTCATGAACATCGGTGGTTTATTAACGAATTAACATAATAACATAAACATAATGGTAATTTTTAGACTGTGTATCCCACTTTACAAAATCTTAACTAAGATTAAAGTGTAACTGGAACATTATTCACGTTCATCCCTAGCCCGAATCTTGTCCTGACACCGTTGTGGCATCCTACGGTTCAATCTATACAGGTCTTCATATCTAGTAAGTCCCAAACATGTTCAATTGGATTCAAGTCGGGATTAATTGCTGGCATGACCCCAATCCCGCGGTTCTGAAGAAAGCCCATATCCAGTTCTGCTGTTTGAGACTGTACATTATCCTGCATAAGAATGTACTCGTGTCCAATTTCAACTATCATTGATGAGACGTAACTATTTAGAAATTTGTGGATGTTCCGACGGGTGTCCAGGTGACCAGTAATTATCACTAGCTTAGTTCTATGGTTTATGGTTTTCGAATATATTTACTTTCTGAATAGCTACTAGCAAATATTTTTTACTAGGAAGTCTTTATGTCTGTCACATCGTATCATACGTGTCTAGGCTTGCCCCTGAAAATCACGGGTGGTCCAGAGGCAAAGTTGCCAATTAATGTGATCATGGATATTATCAGCATCTCAGCCCCTCTTTTCTCAGAAATCTGGACTTTAGTAGCCTCAGTAATGTCGTTGACAAGGACTCTCCCAGTCTTATCCTGCCGTTAGGTTGTTTTATTTTTTTACTTTTTCTACCCGATTTCTAAGTTTAACTACCTGTCTCCTGACATCTTCTATTTAACTTCATAATAATCAATGGAGCCACACTGAGATTTCTTGCAACATAAAGATTTCATCCACCTGGGAGCGAAAGCACGGTTCGTAATATGATGGTCTAAAACACTTTAATAACACATTTTGGAATAAACTGCTTCTTAGAGCCTAATAGAAACAATTGACTTAATATTTAATTGATTTTAAATATTTTACTAAATTATTGATTGGTATACTGTATCTTCAAATTTAAACAGCTGCTACAATAAAACAGATCTTCTTTCCCCACATTTTTATTATGGGTTCCTATAAAGGGAATAGCTTCAAATGCAGGAATGTTACAGTCGCTATAATTTGTATGCACAAATATTATAACTAATCTGTACTGCTGGCAGTATACCTTGAGTTTTCCCAAAGAGAAAATTATAAGAGTTGCACAAGTTGTTGCATTATTTTTCTTGAGCAGTGTACATTTCCTTCAAAGAGGATTGATATATAATTCTCAACGACAGAAAGCTAATTTAATAAGTATGCGATTCTCAAAACAGTAATGATAGTAAAACTATTCTATGGTATATTGAATTCCTTTAGCATAGAAGATTTCCATCTTCTAGGATGACATAGGTATTCCTTGGTTTGCATTGCTGAATGTCTACTGAGTAGACATACACCTTTCTTTGTCTACTCTCTTGTGTGATAGTAATGATAGAGATCAATTATTCAAGAATTTGTCTGAGAATGCTGAAACTTTATTCTCAATAAAAGAATATTCATTTGAGTTTCATTAATAATTACATTTATTCTGACATAAGATTCAAGAAAACCAAAACCCAATGGGAAAATTGTTGTTAATAGAAACGTAGTGACTGGCAGTCTAGGAAGACGCTTTGGTTCAAAAACTGTTAGTTAACTAACCTTTAGTGGCACGACACACTTATCTTCACATCAAGTGGCTTAAGAAGTCTATGTGACAAAATTAGTTTGTACATCAGGCTTTAACTTTACAATCTTACACGATTTAGCCTGTATTAAAACGAATCATTAGCTATTAAAGGTTGCAGTGGAAAAAATTCTAGATATCAACACAAACCTTACAAAGCTGAGCTGTTCTTCTTTTGATCAGTTTTCTGACTTACATTTACAAGATCATCAGTCGTACCGAGAAAAATATTTGGAGAAATCATTTCAAAAACCATCTTTAAGTTTGCTAGTAAATCTTTCATTTTTTTCAAAATATCCAAAAGGATGATATTTGATTCTACTGTCTAAGCATGTTTATTGCATGTCACGTTCCTAGAAATTTTTGCAAACTTTTACGTTGGATATCAACTGTGTCTTAGGGCAAGTCTTTTATTAAGTTCTGCAATTTAATAAATGTACTCTTGATTAGTATCAATCCAAGATGTGTTAGCAAAATTTTCGTGGTGTTTTTATTGGATTTCTTGGTTACAATTAGTTATGTCGGGCTGTTTAAAGACGCTTGTATGTAAAGGAAGAACCTCACCATTTTTAATGAATTGTCCCTGAACAATATTAAAAAATAATTCTAGTTGATTTTCTTGATTGATTGCTGTCTCATTAGAAGAATAGCGCATTTTACTTTCATATTTATTAATGCTGAGACCAAATACAAGCTTTGATAGCAAAGTTCAAATTTGCAGAGCCAGTTTTTCTTTCGTGGTTCTTTTTTTATCATAATTAACATGAGATTAACATAACTTGGAAGATTATTAATCAGTTGTTTATTGAAAAAATGATAACGCTATTACTTATGCATTTTACATTATCCTCAGGTTTCTGCAGTATAGTTACATTCAAGAAATCTTAATGTCCGAATTTTAGCGTTAGTTTAACTAAACATCTGATCAATAGTTTTCATAAAATACACTTACTATGATTTACATTATGCAACAAAAACAAGAAGAAGTAGAATATCTCAACAAGAAACTATCGTAAAAAAGATCTAGGAAAAAATAAAAAAGAATTTGTTCGAAGTAAAAACTGGTAGGAATATGTATAGAAGGAAGCAAACTCATTCTAACGGAATATAGACTTTTGTAACATCTTATAATTCTTACTTTCAGATATTAAACATTCTAATTACCATATTTATGAAGTGTAAAGTAAGAAGCAGCTGAAATACAACATTTACATACTTTACAGTACTACGTTTTTTAAAAATGCCTTAAAAGGAAGAAAATCAATAATGCTAGATTTCATAAAAGTAATTTTAAAGGATTTAATAATTTTATAAATTCTTCGCTTTGCTTTCAAGAAAAGTTAAATTGATATTTAATGTCATTCAATACCAAATTGAAATGATAAAAAGTTTCTAGAAACGGATGCCTGAGAATTGGATGTGAAATTGTGTTTGGGGAATAAGGGAAATGTGAATTTGAAAGAGATTCTCCATATTAGGATATTTTAAAGTGTGGATTATGAAATTTACATTTACAACTTATCCATTAATGGTAAAAGGAAATGAAGTTTCTTTTTAATTCTAATTAACAATAATCCCATTGCTTACTTACTAATCAAAGAACACTTTGTAAATATTGTATTAAAACTTCTAAACTTGGAATTTTATAAATTCCCAACCGATAAAAATCTTTGTATAAATTAACTATTCAAATGAGTAATTCTATTTTTATGTGCTTTTATAGGTTCAAAGATCGTTTATCAGGTGGAAAATTCTCATGGGGCAATGTGTGTCACGTAAGGCCGCTGGTGCCTTCGCCGCTTCCGCTGCAGCGACACATAAAAGATCTACAATGCACAAGCATACCAAGATTGAAGAGGTAAGATGAATATATTATTAAAGATATCTCTTTTGGGAAATCTTTAGGGCTTCATATTAATACGATCATACAATTACCAAAAATAGTTTTGAGAATCGATCAAAGATTGTTTATCAATTTTTTTGCATGAATTTCTACTTTGTTAAAAGTGGGTTAAACACTAGGTATGTGTTTTAATAAGGGAGCAAATTTATTATAAACATTAGGACTTTCTAGAAATTCGATAAGTCTACTTAATTTACCATCTGCATAGATATCGCGAGGATTAAAAAATAAATCAAACTATCTTAAAATTCACCTCAATTTGAAAATTAATAAATGTGACTAGATTTTAATATTTTCTCACAGGGAGAATGTTTATTTATTATAATTGAGTTTCTAACCAAAAAAGGCTATAAAAGCGTTAAATTTATCAGCTTTAAAATGCGTGTGAACCTTTTATTTGCTACTATTAAGATCGCACATCTTCCAAAATTTTTAACCGCAACCTTAATTAAGTGTAAGGCAATTACGCTTTCAATTTTATGAAAGGAACGTGCGTAAATCGCACGCTACTCTTTTTTTATTCATTATGTTAAATTTTTATATTAGACACGGAAAACTTCATTCGTTTACCTTAATTGATATCTATGGATACGGTATCCTACGTACCATTAATTCTTTTTCTTTATTTCTACTTTCAACATTTTTTTAGCTTTTAACCTTGGTACTGAATTATTTCTACACATTTAATACAACAAAAACACGCATTTTTAATTAGAGAAAATTGTAGTAAGTGCTGCTTATACAGAGATGTTAAAGTAGAATGATGGGTAGATACATACTTGGATAATCATGTGAACGTGAACCTTGTAAAATCCTTGAATGGCTTACTATAATCGTTCCAGTTATAAAAATAGTACATTCTTAATAAAAGCTCTGTAAAGGTAATTAATTAAAATTATATTTAATACGATTATTTGGACGTCAAATTTCTAATTTTAGAGAATGAAAATGTTTGCACGTATAATTGATAATTCGTGAATATCTGTACAATTTTAATTCTATGACTAATGTAGTAAGAATTTGAAATAAAACATTGTTGTTGTTTTATCTACAGTTCATTCACTATTCCAGGAAATCTCTAATCGTGAATTTTACTATCAGGGAACTTCAAATGTAAAATAGCTTCACAGGATATATGGAAATTACAATGACCTTTCTTACCCGTCATAATGTGACGTCACAGACTGGCACATGTTAATTAGATCTGCATAATTAAAAACTAAACCCTGAAATGGAGTAGGCGTTATTTTTAACTAGAGTAGTCCTTAAAACAGAAGTGGACACTCAGGGCCAAATTGGCCGTTCGCATGTCTAACAGCTTATATATCAAGAGTAAATCTTTCGTTCGCATGTCTTACACATCAAGCACCAAAAGTAGATTTTTCGTTAAATTTCGGCTTAAAGTCTTTACTGATAAATTTGCCTGTATATGAGCCAGTTTACCTACCTCTACCTTAGCCCTTCAGCGGTCTTTACCTTTAAATTAAGTTTGGAGTTCCTGCTGATCAGATTAGCAACATAAAGATGACAAAGACCAGTGAATTCTAGGATGTGGAAAATTACTTTCTACTACATATCACTGGCATTTTATCAAAGATTCTTCAGTCAATCAATACCACTTAATATGAATCAACAATCTTTCCAAAACTAAAGGTTGGGAAAAACTTAGACGATACCTGACGCCACAATCAAGAAGAGATGGATAGATGGTCAGAGTATATGTGGGTCTTCACTCAGGTTTTTGGCCCTCTAACGGTCACTTGTTTTAGGAAAAATCTGAAAACTAGTCCTCTTCCAATAACCCCAAGATGACAGAATCAAATTAGCATATATGTAGAAACATTCTTTAAATGCCCAATTAAAATTCTTAATTCTTTGTTATCTCTGTTATTAGCGGCCTTTTTATAACAGTGTTATTAACTTATTACTAATGCAGAAAACCTGCGCGTATTGCTATGTATAGACTTTTTCTAAACATAAATAGAGTTTCAGAAAAGATAGCGTTTATGTAATGTAACAGTAAACAGCTTTATCGTAAGATGTTCAAAAAATTTTGTCTAAATATCAAATGTTTTTAGACATGTTTTACTCGGAGACGCCGTATCACATGAAAAAATACCAGAGCTCTATTTTTTGGTAAATTTAAAAACTTTTTGTAGATTTAAAAAACAACAAAAACATTAAATATCAGAGTATAACGTCTTCTTGAAATATTAATGAAAAATACAGTTCCGAGTAAACCTTAAATTACTAACGTGGCTCCTAAAAATAACGAATTAATTCAAAAAGGTTATACGCTACAAATCCTTGATTGTAATTTAAAACTATTGTTTTTTTGTAACGCAGAATATAAAACTAAATGATATAATTACAGCGGCTATTGTGTAAATGAACGAATATAAACAGAATGACCTTTTCTTTTGAAAATTGAATTTGTTATTTTGCATATTTATCTATTGTATATACAGAAAGCAAAATTCATTTTACTTAAACCGTTTTTCAGGTCGCATTGATATATCCCGCTGAGCATATACCATTATATTTTTTATGTTATCAAAATACGGATGGAGATTTCAATGACAGCAATAATGCTACCATGAAGGTTTTAATATATATATCTCCAATCCGATCAAGATTATAATAACATACCACAATGATCGAGAAATATTTTTCAAGTTCAATTTGCTTTAGTAATTTAACAAAAAATTGGTTTAATTGATTTTGTTTTTTTTTTTAAATACTACACATAGTAAGTAGATTAGAACATAATGTAATTATCGCAGGGAATGAATACTTTGTACGCTAAGATTTTTAACCGCTTTGGCTATTTATAGCATTCGCTTTAAATCTCTACCAGTTTTATTATCATAAGGCGATCGGAATGACCAGACAGACCTGCCTTGCTAAAACTTCACTGCATACCATACATTTAGGAAAGCATGTAGCGTGTGGGTGGTTAAACACATTCTCCGGTCTTGGAAGATGCTTTATGCAAATTTGTAAATTAAGTTCACTGGTTATAAATCAATGGATGCATAACTCAGTCAAGTAAATTCGGATTACAATAAGTGAAATTTTTTAAAAATATTTTATTACTAGACCCAGTCTCTTTGATAAGAGGTTTTTATAAATTCAGGTTTGTCTGCATAAAATAAATGTGATCAAGCCGGTTGTTTATCATTGTGCACAAACATGTGTTACTTTCTAAACTTTTCTACCAAATCGAAGTTCCAAATAATAAGTTTTGTACTTATTTTACTTATTTTTTCTAAAACAGCTTACTTTCTTTAGTCAGTTTCAATGGCAATCTACTTGTCCTTGTACAATGTACTATCACGGCAAAAAAATTCGATTCTCTTTTGCATCAGGCTTTAAGGTGAATTTGTCAGTTCAATTAATAAGATATTTACTTAGATAATAGTTTTACTTAAACTGAAAGACAGATCTACACAGGATAATTTTAGAATCTGTGTAGCGTCCCGGATTTTTTTTGCCGCGGTAGTACATATAGAATGTTAGAGAACTTGGGAGTATTATAGATGCTATTATTAGGCTAGCGAGGCTTCAATTTTTATATTCTTTATAAATTTTCTTACGTGAATGTATTAAGGCAATTTTATTGTTTTAAGATGTTCCTATAGTAAGAGATGTAGAAATGCTATAATAATAAATGTTATATAATATGGCTATTACGTATCTGACGATAAAAATCGAAATACTCTCTGAGGAAGACCAATATGACACAGAGAAGAGTCTGAACTGCTTCTTTACAAGCTAACATAAGTAAGTTTGTTAGAAGAGTTTACTTAAAACCACTTTAATGAATGTTGATTAGTTTCTAATTGCTTGGTATATGGTTAAAAGATATCTAAGCACAGTGGCGGCTCGTGAGTTTCGAAACAGGTGAAGCGTTTTGCATCGAAATCTTAGAAATGAACAAAAATTTAACAAGATAAAAGGTGCCTGTCTCATCCCAAAATCAGTAAAATACCTACAACAATGAAAAATGTAACCTTTTTTAGACGAGATCTATTCTTCGATCTTTCAAGGCAGCAAACTTGTTGATGACATCATCATAAAATGGTCGAGTCCTTTTTCAATGGATATTCTTCCTAAATGTGAAAGTCTTTCCTGCGCCATTGAATTGCGCAAATATGATTTGATTCTTTTCAAGCGCGATAAACTTCTTTCTACTGACGAACTTGTTGATGGTATGGTAAGAATTAGACAAAATAATTTATGAGCTTCTTTAAATATTTGTTTACTGTCGCGCAACAAAAGCATTACTTTCTGGAGGTTTTTGCTTCTATATAGCTGATCAGAATATATAAGGTCTAATTCGTTTTTAGTCTTTGCATGTGCGTAGTACTAAATAAACTGGAATACGTTTGTTTCAAATTATGAAGTTTTTCCGTTGGAAATAATTTAGAATATTCATCAAACTTAGAAACGTCAGCAAGAGAAATGA
>VTPC01002206.1:0-20385 GCA_011009095.1 Ignelater luminosus
GTGCAAATAATCACTGCAAGTTGTTTCCTTTCAAACTTTTAACCAGATTAGCTTTTACGAAAATGTTTAAAAATTAAGAGCAACGAAGAATGAACAGAGAGATAGAAAGAATGAAATTTGTGCATAGCGTACAGAAGGCAAATGTATTTAGTTAAGCTCATAAACGACTGATGGTAGTCTAGTAAAGAGCAAAAAACCTGACCCTCACTCAGACTAGCTTCTTCAAGAAAACTAACCAAGCTGTCCGTCGGCGAAGGAGCAGTAAGTGGACTGGTGTATCCACAAAGTAACTTGCTTGGGTAGGCTAGTGGATCACTGCAGGCAGCTTGGTGGAAGCAAAGTTTAATCTTCAACTAAACTAGTTTTCTCTAAGAAATTTAAACGAAGGGAACCGATGAAGCCGCGTAGTGCCAAAAGAGAAGATCAATGAACGTTCCAAGTCACGTTTACTTCTCTTTCAACTATTATGAAGAATTAAGAAGAGTGTATGAAATCACTAAGAAGTGCATAATGGAGCACGCAATGAACATTGGAGAGGAAGAAGATCAAGCAGCATTGAAACCAATGGCGCAAACTAGTAATGAGTGAGAACAAACCGTTAAGCAGATCGACCCACTGTCAGAAAAAACAGAAGAAGTACAATACCTGCGTTTAAAAAGGCAGCAATTACGAATCAAGCAACTGTGTCAAACTATGACACGCATAAAAAGTGAATTGGCACAAGGAAAGTCACCAACACATTACCGCATCATACAGAAGAAGTTGAACGATCAATGGAACGCCATTCATCAACTAAACGAAGAAATCTGTATTTACGAGGAAGACTTCACAGCAGAGTACTTCACGGGAGACCAGTATGAAGCCGGCGACAACGAAGTATATGAAATCAGCAAGAAGCTGGAGAAGAAAATAGAAGAAGCCACTCATCTCAAACAGAAATCATACAACGCTTCGCTTTCAACAATACAGCTTCCAACATTCACGGGGGCTACGAACAATGGACAGTCTTCTACAACATGTTCAAAGATATAATTCACTACAAACCGACCTTAACAAAGATCAAGAAAATGCATTACTTAGAAACCCACGTACAGGGAGAACCGAGCCGTGTAATCCAGCATTTAGCCATCTCGGAAGACAACTACGACACCGCCTGGAAGTTATTGACAACCAGGTATGACAACAAGAGGTTGATTGTCGCAAAACTGTTAGACAAGATCCAACAAGAATCAGCGGAAACAGTTAAGCGACTTCACGGCACCATAACAGAGTGTCTGGAAGCAATTTAAAATCTATCCATCGACACCGTATCTTGGGGTCCATTCATAGCTCGCATAATCGTCAGAAAATGGGACTCAGAAACCAATCGGCTGTATGAGCAGTCGCTAGAAAACTCCCACGAAATTCAAAACTACGAGAATTTAGTCAAATTTTTTCAAAAACGATTTCAATCCTTAGAAGCAATGAGAGAATCAAAAAACAAGATTGCACAATCAGCAGCAACCGCAGAAATCAATAAACCACGCTGCAAGTGCTGCAATGGTCTAAAACACAAACTCTATCATTGTGAAATCGATCTACATCCAAACCAGGGGACAACAACGTTTGCATTAAATGTTTAGCGCACGACGGCAATCAGAAATGCCGCGGCTGGAGAAAATGCTGTAAGTGCAACCAAGCACATCACCACCTGCTCCATAAAGGTCAACCAAGGCAGGAAGCAAGTCAACCAAGAGAACGCTCATCACAACACGTGAACAACAATGTAGCACGGCAAGAAGTCAGCGTATTATTGGTAACTGCACGAATACAAGCAAAGAAGATAGATGACACCTACGAGATTTTGAGAGCACTCATAGATACAGGCTCTCAAGCATTGCTTATCACCGAGCAAGCAGCTCAACTATTAACTCTGCCAAGAAGCAAGGTCAAGGCAGAAGTGTCAGAACTGGGAAGTGAGTAACCCAAGACAGTCACCATTCAAATTCAGGCGCAAGTGGCACCAGGGCTCACCAGTAACTTCCGGCTGAACACAAAACTAACCAACATATTACCCAGAAAGCCACTAGAAAGCGATATAAATGAATGAAACAATCGCATGTTAGCCGACCCCACATTTGCAAATCCAGGGCCAATAGACATCATACTGGGAGCAAAAAACATCAGCACTTTCACAGTGGCTGGTCTACACAAAAGCAAAGATGGAATAATGGGCCAGCACAAAGAATTCGGTTGGATTCTGTCGGGAGCAGCAAAAGAAGCGGGTAGTAACATCAACATCGTTGGTATGGTCACATGTATCAATGAAGATAAACAATTAACCAAATTCTGGGAATTGGAAGAAGTCAATCAACCACGAAAGCTAACAGAAGACCAAAAGGGCAAACCACGCAAAAAACCAAGACGGAACCTACACAGTACGCCTACCACTCTGGAAACATCAAAACCCAAGGTAATAGCAAGGGTGCTCCAACAAGAAAAGAAATTTTGCAAAGAACGAAGAATTGGGTCAACAATATCATAAGTTCATGCGTGAATACTTAGAGCTTGGACATATGAAACTCATCCCAAAAGGGGAAGAAGACCAAGGGAGGTACTATATACCTCATCAAGTAGTAATCAAAGCGGATAGCACAACCACCAAATTACGAGTAGTATTCGACGCGTCTGCTAAGACATCCAATGGCGACAGTTTGAACAAAAAGATGCACACCGGACCACGTCTAAAGCAAGAGCTTGCAGACATCCGACTGCGTTAGAAAACGCACAAAATAGCATTCTCAGCCGTCATAGAAAAAATGTATCGCCAAATACAAGTCCATAAGAAGGACTAACAGTTCCAAAGAGATTCAATTCAACGGAACCAATCCGAGAGTATGGTTTAACAATAGTAACTTATAGGACAACCACAGCACCATACCTTACCATCAAAACGCTTGAAAAACTGGCAATCGATGAAGCAGAAACCTTCCCGGGGGCGTCACAAATCATGAAGAGAAATCTCTACGAAGATGACCTACTGTCAGGAGCCGACACACTACAAGAAACCTTCCGCCTCCAAACACAATTTATAATAATGCTTTGCAAAGGAGGTTGTGCATTACGAAAATGGTCAAGCAGATATCAATAGTCGAGAGTCTATCGGAAGAACTACTAGACCAGACCACCATAGAATTTTTCGAAGAAGATGCATCCTGTCCAACATATCAAAACTATGCGATCCATTGGGCTGCTTGGCACCAATTATAATACAAGCCAAACTATTTATCTAACAACTATGATTAGAAGAGTTAGAAAGGGACGAGCAAATACCAAGCAAATTAAGCAAACAATGGTCCAACTTCCAAGGACAGTTACGACTCGTAGCAACAATCAAAATTCCAAGGTGGGTACAACATAAAAGGGCATGAGGTTATGTTCTTGGCATACTAGATATAACACAGATTGACCTTAAGAAAAGTTGATCTCGCATCACAATCTCCGTGCTAAGTCTGGTAGATTGTATACTATACATAAAATAAGACGCCGGAAATAGTCAATACATGTATTTAAAAAGAACAAGAAATTCAAAAACAATAATAGGGTTAAAAGTTTAAGGTTTGTAAGCTGATCAAGGACTCTACTATTGGACACGAGAATTGAAAAAAATACAAACACTTACCAAGGAAGAATCTCCGCTGCAAAACAAATCTGCTCTTAGAAGCAAAACAGCTGCAATAAACTAAATTACGGAAGCAATAAAATTTCAATTCGCATTCCATATTCTAATAAGAATTTATATTTGCCAGAAATAAAAAAAACAATTTTTTGTTAAACACACAAAATGTGAGCCACCAAAACAATAATGCAAGAATTACTATCTATGTTCTTTTAGGATAAAGAATTATAAGACAGTGCTTGGGATCGACAAATCTCCGTAAAATTTTATACTGAAAAAATGTATTTTTATTAAAGTTAGGGGCAGTTGAACCCATATATGGATTTAGCAGGTGCTGTGTTAGACACAACGCTGGACCCAGATTGCAGTATTGTTCTAATATGTTTTTTGTCCCAGAATATTAGCCGATGAATTGCAGGCTACCAAGGGTAGTTGCAACGCGACCCGTGGAATTAATTGAGACCCTTGAAAGCATATGCTGCCAGGTAATAGGCAAAATCTTCAATTCTAAATCATTTGAATAATTTCCATAAAACTACCACATCGGTCTAGAACCCCGCTTCCAAAAAGTTAAGTACAAAAAGAAAACCATATCAACATCCACAAAGAAAACATGAAGAAAGAAAACTTATTCCAATGTGTAGGGCTTCGTATATAATAAAACTACCGACCTTACACCAAAAACAACCGACAGAATCGCCGGGCACTGCAACGTCGTAACGAGTGGCTCAACTCCACAGTTAGTCTAAATGCTCAAATAAAAAATCTCTGTAAAAAAAAATTAATCCAGAAACTAGTTAGCAAAAACTAGGAGCAAATTGGTAACTAACATCAAACTCATCATCTGGTCACCAATTATTCACAAGGTTCAAAGGGGAATAATTACACAATTCATCAGAGATTTACCATAAAAAGCTATAACCCTATTTGGATGACAGAGTCGTATTCAAATTTATTTACGGGATCCTAAGATTTTAAATACAATTCAATAGAAATCATCTTGCTAACATCTGTTAAAATTCCGGAAAAGAAACTAGACGTTGAAAATAATTATACTTTTCGCCCCGCTTGCTAGAATAACAAAATTGTAAAGTTTGTCAACCCTAAATGGTTTTAGAAAAAAAAAATAGAAAAGGACTACAAAAAGATTAATTAACCTCTTAGTGTGAAGTCATCAATATCGAACACCTCTTCAGAAAAGAGAAAACTATCAAAAAAATTCAAGAACACACTCAAAGCACAGATTGAACATAACACATGTAACGGAAACAAAAAGTGACCGTTACAGACTGTTATTATGCGTGATGTATTGTTTTTAATAATATCTACATTAGAAAATAAACAAACAAGTTGCTGATGACAGGCTTATAGTCAGTAAAGCGCAGGTAAAAATCAACCCCCGGAAATATTTGCAAAAGGGATTGCCTAAATTCTAACAATGTTTCACTATTTTCTATAATTTGATTTTGTTTTGTATGCAAATTGCGTTCTACACATAAACTATAGTGACATTCTCATTTGATGCAACTGATGCTCAAAAAAGGCAAAATATGGGGACGAAAGCCTTTTTCTTAATTTCCGACTGATAGTGAAATTATTCGCTTGCTAATTTACGATAGTCAATGGTAATAAATTTGATAATAGCACTAATTTCTAATTTTTCTCTTTGTCGCCATAAAACTATTGATGAGTTAAATAACTACGTATTATGATATCACTCTGAAAATGAAAGATAAAGTTTGTATCTGCTTGCAAAGTTTGCTGAAATTCCAATCTATAACTTTCTCTCTGAAAGTACTAAATACTACCCTCATTGAAGACTGTAAAGTAGATCCATTAGTCGCCTGCACTTGATTATTTATAAATTCTTAGTAAAAACATATCAGCAGTGTTAATGCAAGATAGTTCATTATGGGTATTTTGAAGGATTTGATTCCATGAAAAATTAAAAATGGTTTTTTCAAATTTTATTTTTGCATTCACTATTTGCTGCAATAATGCTGCTGAAAGTATCGTCAACTTTCTTTTTCTTCTTTTTCTTTTTGTTTCAGTAATTTTAAAAACAATTCTAATAATTGTAGGTTTTTAGTAACAAGTATATGTTAGTTCTCACCTCTTTTAATTTCTTTTTGCTTCACCTTTGGCAAAATAAACGCATCTAAAACGCTTTCACCGTCATGAATTAACAATTGGAACGGTTACTTTATTCATTTGACTCTTCTTGTTCGCTCTCGATAATTATCTCCTAGAAATACTGTACTGTAGCATTTTATTTTGTACAGTTATAGAATGACGATCAATAATAATCACTTTGATGAGTTGCGGAAGTGTAAATTAGTATGAATCGAGTCAGGTACATATCAGTTTTCAATAACAAATTTGCGTGATGTAAATAATCAAATTCAAAACTTCTTAAGTGCACCATTAAATAATTCTAATTATAATTTTATTGCACTTATAAACAAATGAGATACCTTTTAAAAACGACTTTAAAGTTTAATAAAATGTAAATTATATTAAAGTTTACAATTTATTTCCTTTTTCTTTTCCAGGAATTGCTTGCTGAAAGCTATGGATACTTATGCGAATCTCACGAGGTAGTAACTCAAGATGGATATATTTTAACCCTTCATAGAATTCCACGGGGTAAAAAGTTCAAAAAGAATAAAGAACCCAAACCTGTAGCTTTATTACTTCATGGTTTTCTCGCATCTTCAGATTCGTGGCTTTTTAGAGGACCAGGAAAAGATCTACGTTTGTATACCTTTCTTTTCTCTATAATTTTGCAAATTAGCTTTTAAAGTTTATCATAATTGTAATTATGTTACATGCAAACAAATTAGAAATTTATGGTTATTTAATCGTCTAATGATATGTAGCAATAGTCCTTTAATTGTTGTTACATATTATAAACAAATTATATGGAGACACGTGATGTAATATTTACTCTTCATAGAAATTCTTATGCTTCTTGTGTTTGCAATACTGAAGTATTTCTCAATTATTTTATTGACGAGCATAAAAGGTTACAAATAGCACAATTGAAAACATCCGAGGGTAATTAGACTGACAACAAAGTAACAAGAAAATATATTATATAACATTAATCTTCTGACTGTCAATCATTTGTATCGCTGAGAATGTAGTACTTTGATACTTATGAAATGTAAAACGACAGACGGAAAATATTAATTTTTCAATTTTAAGAGAAAACACCAAGGATCTTTATTTAAAACAAAATTTGTGTTCTCGAACCTTTTGCTATTTATGCATAACGCCAAAAATTAAGATTGCTTCTTGGAACTTTTTAAATTCCATTTTTTAGTTAAACATTAAGTAGTAAAAGAATAGTAGGTTTGAGATTGTTGTAATACTTCTTTTTCAAAGTCTTTTTGAAGTTTATTTAGCATATCAATGAATATGCAAGATTGTCGGTTTGGTTACGTTAGAAGACCAGCATTAAAAACTAACATACAATACAAACCAGAGCTTCTATAATCAGAGTTTATAAATAAAAGCTTCCAGGTTTGAAGGGTATCAAATTAGATTAGATTAGTACTGTTAAAAAAAACAATAAATTCAAGGTACGACGGTAACTAGGGAATGATCAGGATGTAAGTTTGATGTTCGGCTTCAAAGCTATCCAACTTTAAAAGTCTCAGAGGTGATCTTGGGGAAATACGAAGCAGGATATGATCGTTAGGAATTCTATAAAAGTGTTTATTTTTAAAAATCAATGCATCGGAGATGCGACAGTAGAGAGGGAAAGTCATTTGCTTGTGCCTGCCTTTTGGTTGGGCAGACGGTCAAATAACAAATAATTTCTTTGTCGTGCATATTTTTAAACAGACTAAATACGAATGCGTGTCGGGTTGCTCTCTCCAATAGTCCATCTCCATTGGTCTAAAGTCAAGCTTTTTTCTCCATTAACATTCTTAAGAAAACTGAATACAAATGTATGTCCAGTTGCGTCCTCCAACAGGTCATCCCAATTGGCCTAAAGTCGGGTTTTTTCTTCCATTAACCTTTAAAAAAAAACTCCATAAGAACGCGTGTTCTCCACCAACCCGTCTTCATTGTCCTTCTGTTCCATTAACCTTCTTAAAGAGACGAAATACGAATACGCGTCGGGTTGTGCCTTCCAAACTCCCACCTCGATTGGTCTAAATTCGGGCTTTTCTTCCATCAATGTTCTTAAGAAGACTAAACACTAACACGTATCGGGTTGCGCCCTTCAACAGCTCATCTCCATTGCCCTAAAGTAGGGCTTCTTCTTCCATTAACCTTCTTAAGAAAATAAATACAAAAATAACACTTTAATATTTTTATGTTACTTTAATTAAATATAAGAGTATCACTTTAAGGTTATGCCAAAAAAGACGTGAGCGTGAACAAGGCCGATGCTCGAGTTCCCCAGTTACTTGCTTTTCAAGTAGTCGGGGATCGCAGTTCAGACATGCGTGCTCAGGCGGCGTTCTCTCACTTCGGACCGCTAACACCACCATCCTGATGATGAGATATCTTCGGATTATCCTCGCTTGGTCCTTCCTGACTCACAATCATCTGGGAGATGTTTAGGGGGCGCCTCAGTTTCAGTTTTCTAGTGCCACAGAAACAGATTCATTAAAGCCACCAAATTTATCAATAACTAATCCAGCCGTCTATAAATGCAATAGCATAATCACTGCCAACTCATTTATGTTCGTCAAATAAGTAAGCGGGAAGCGAAGAGTTTTCTAGTTACTCTAAACCACCCCTCAAACTTCTGCCAAGCCATACTAGCCTATAAGAAAAAGTCAGCAACCTCTGCACTTACGCGCAGCCATGTTACAGCTAGAAATAGACCCTACAACAGTCAATCATAGCTCAACAGAGGCTACTCAACAGTTTCAGTCATAGCTCACCAGGAGCTTCTCAACAATATCAGCGTTGATTAACGCAAATCATCCCAAACTTACGATACTATATCTTTTCCGCCGACAAGAAGTCGTCCAAAAGTTTCAGACAGTCCTCTGGACACCACTATCTCTGCCACAACCGCATCTGAAATGCAGCGGCTCTGGTTGAACAGGTAGATTCCAATGTATCGCTTACTTTTTGTAACTCGTAGCGATCATTAGGGAAGACAATAACAACCTTATACGGCCCTGTCCATCCATTCATAAGTTTACGAGGTTTTAGTGCTTCTAGTTTGAGGAAGACGTAATCGTTGACAGCGAATTTTGAAAGTGCTACCGAAGGTGTCTGCGTCGTCTGTTGCACGGTATTCTGCTGCAAACGCATGTTGACGAAATCACGCCACTTTTTGCGTTGCAATGTCGAGACTGGTAACTCATCATTGGAGGCTTGCTTAAATACACGGTCAATTTCTGGCAGTCCAGGATCACAACCAAATAGGAGTTGGAGCGGAATCTTTTGTGTTGCTTTGTGCACTGTTGAATTGATAGTTAACTGAAGGCGAGATACCAATTTGGTCCAATTGGTTACAACGTCGGTTTGAACTAGTAGAATGTTTGCTATAAACGGCAAATAACGTTCGGCCTGCTCCTGATGCACATAGATGTAATAAAAGGCAACTCAATATCCGATTTCATAAGATCGGATTGAGATTGAAGAGCTTTGAGCGATGTACCATTATCAGTAATTATTCGAGCTGGAGTATCGGACAGACAATTACAAAGTTCGTCAGTTTTCTGCCCTCTTAAAGCATACAAAAAGCAGTACTTAGAATACGCATCTACTGCCACAAAAATTATGCGTAAATTCATCTTCATTAATAGGCAAGGGCCCGAAACAGTCAATGTGTATGGTATGAAATGGTATAGGTAACTTAACAATAGAGTGAACATTACACGGAGTAGGGTGAGAAATTCGTTTACTCGTTAGACAAGTGAGACAATGATCAACGTAGCGTTTTATAAATTGTTGCATCTTAGGAAACCAAAAATTCGATATTCAGCTAGCCAATGTCTTGTCTACACCAATATGTGACTGACCCTCATGATATTCTTTCAATGGCAAGTGCTTTGCATTTTTAGACACAAAATATTGGGCAATAGGTTCCGAATTTATAACGCTAACATGACATAAAGTGTTTTCGATAACACAAACTGTTTAGAATCGATTTCAGAAGCTGCGAGCTTAGCTTTGATGTCATTTGTTTCGGGGTCATCGGCTGTTGAATCATCAATCATCCCTCGAGCATTTTATTGCAATTTTACTTATCTTCTAGCGGCAAAAGAGACGCTTGTAAACAAGCTACAGCAGCTGTTGAAACTGGAGGACTTCGACTAAGGTAATCGACATAAGCGATTGTGAAATTGAAGTCTTGTAAATACACCCACCAACGACTAACGCGTAGCACTAAATCTCGCTTGAAATGTGAACTCTTTAACGAATTGCAATCGGTAACTAAGGTAAATGAAACTCTAATTGAATAATGTCGAAAATGTTTGACCGCGTAGTAGACAGCTAGCGTTTCAAGTTCATATGAATGATATCTAGTTTCGGCCGGTAATGTTGCTTTACTAAAGTAAGCGACGATATGTTTAAGTCCGTTATGGTTTTGGAGAATTAACACACCAAATCCCCTGCTACTAGCGTCGGTGTGCAGTTCGATAGGTAATGATGGATCAAAGATTGTGAGTACCGGTTCAGACGTGAGAATGTCAACGACGTAAAACAAAGCATTTGAATGCTGCTCCAAACAGCGCTGGTCTTGACCAAACTTAAAAGAGGTCGGGTCTTCGTCCAGAATTCTGGGATAAATTTACAAAAATATCCCGACAGACCAAGCATGATGATGACCAAGATGAGCATTTCTTTTCATTAATGGTGAAACCTACCGACCTTAACGTGTGCAGTACGATTTCGAGGCGCGCTAATTCCTCAGATATGGTCGCTGAAGGAATCAAAACAGTATCTAACTAGACTAAAGCTATTCCTTTATGAATTGCTTTTTGAATCGCCCTGTTAATAGCCCGTTGGTAAACAGAGGGAGCGTTTGCTAACCCAAAGGGCATCCTTGTGGACGGGGATTTGATGAAAACCTGCTGCCATGTCCAATGTACTAAAAAAAACGACTCCGGCTAAGACGATCTATTTGATCGTCAATAAGCGGTAAAGGATACCTGTCTTTTACAATAATTTTACTACCAATCGCGATGTCCCATTTTTTTCTTGACTAGAAGGCATGGGCTGGCATACGGTGACTGTGAGGGTCGAGTAATGGAATTGTCAATGGTTGATAGTCGCTCTTATACCACTGATGCAGGGAGGAGAAAGAAAGGAATGGGAAATATAGAAGGGGGTTTTGAAAGAAGCACTAAAACCAAGAGATCACCAGATATAAAAGACAAAACAAGGGATATGGAATGGAAATGATAGGGAACTTCCAAACGGAAACAAAGAGAGATTAAAAAAATAAGAGCAGAGCAAGCCAAATACTGGGGGGAACTAAAACAAGTTAAGAATAAAAACGAGAAACTGAAAAACGAAAATCTGGAAATGAAAGAAGAAGTACATCATCTAAAACAGAAGATAGAAGTTATGAACAAAAAGAAAAGGAGAAATAATATAATAATACAAGGGATCCCTATTACAACGTATAAAGGAAAAGCTATACAGGATGGAATGAGCAAACTATTGAAAGACAAGTTAGAAGTGAAAGTAAAAATAAGAGAAGCAAGGAAACCTAGGGAGAAGACATGTTTGCTAGACATAGAGAGCGATGCCGAAATACAATGGATAATGAGCAACAAACATAAACTAAGAAAGATAAAAGATACAGGAATATAAATATTGAAAATGACATGAGCAAGAAAGATAGAGACATTCAGAGGAGAATAAGAAATATCGCAAAGGATGAAATAAGAAAAGGAAAAGTAACAAAAGCAAGATATGGTAAATTAAAAATTAACGATGAAGAATGGGTATGGAATAAAGAAAAAGATACCCTAATACCCAGAAGCGAAGCAAGAACGTCAGAAAACTTATAACACCAGCAAAAACAAAAGATGGACAAATACATATGGACCTGGCATTGGAAATGGCAAACGGAAGAGGAATAAAAAATCGAATTAGTAAGAAAGAAAAGAGAAATAGAGAAAGAAATAAGGAAGATACGACAACACAGATTCTACAACGGGAAATAGAGGCATAAGAATGTATTATAGGAATATGGAACTATAAATCATTAACTGACAAAGAAGTAGAAGTGGCGAAAGAAATAGGTAAATACGGAATAAAGATATAAGGAATAAGTAAAACAAAGAAATTGGGACATGGAAGTACAAAATTGACAAATACACATAATTGATATTATGCGGGAGCTCCAGTAGGCCAACGAGCAAAAGAGGGAGTAGGAATATACGCACCAATAGAAGGTAGCGAAGAAGAAAAAATAAATGAATTCTACGAAGCATTACAAAGGGTACTAGATAAAGTGAGAGAAAACAATGATACTGTGATAATAATGGGAGACTGGAACTCCAGAATTGGCAAAGATCACAATAGAGAAATGGAGTGTATAGGAAAACATGAGGAAAAAATACTAAACAGAAACGGACAAAGAATGCTAGATTTCTGCATAACCAATGAACTAATAATAGAGAATATATTCTAGGATCAGAACATAGAAGATAAGTATAGCAGAAGAAAGAAATGCTAAAAGCATAATAGATTATGTAGTATATCCGCAAGAGCTAAAACATTACATATACGAAGTTAAAACAATAAAAGAAGCTGAATTAGCAATGAATCACAGATTAGTAATAGCAAAGGTAACAGAAAATTTCCAAATAGAAAAAGAAGAAGAAAGAACATACCACAAGTTAGCCATAAATAAATTATATAATGAAAAAAATAAAAAGAAGTACAAAGATAAAACGGACAAAGAATTTGAAAAACCGAAAATGGAAAACCAAGAATGGGCACTAGAAGAAAGATGAAAAACCTTTAAAGAAATGCTCATAAGGAAAGCAAAAGAAATATGTAGGGAGAAAAGAATAAACAAAAACATAAAAGCAACGAGATGGCGGAATAGTGAGATGAAAGCGGTGATAAATGAAAAGAAGAAATCATGGAGAAAACACATACAACAGGTACACAACAGACGAAAGGTTACATAAGACGACGAAACAGAGCAAAAGAAGTAGGAAAAGAAGCAAAACAAAAAAGACCGATAGAATTTGGTAACGAGCTAAACCAAATATAAAAGAACAACAAAAGAGCCTTTTGGAATAGGATTAAAGGACTGAAAGGTAATAAACGGAAAGAAATCAGAGTAGTAATGGACGAAAATAATCAAATTAAAGTAAGTGAAGAAGACACTATGAAAGTATGGGAAACATTCTACTCAAAGAAATTCGAACAAAAAGCAAATATGGGGGATCCAGGAGTAGAACAAGAAATAAACAATGAACAACAAAGCAAAGAAAAGGAACAACTAGAAGGTATTACGAGGGAAGAAATAGAAGAAGCTGTAGGAAAGATAAAAATCGGAAAAGCAAGTGGAGAAGACAATATGGAACCTGAGCTGATAAAGAAGATGGGAAAAGAAGGAATAAGTAATATGCGACGAATCATGGAAGCAGCTGCAGATACCAGAAGATTGGAAAAGCAACCTTATAGTGCCAATGTACATGGTGTTAGTAAACTAATAGTAGTCCGGGAAACAGGTGGTAGGAGACATCCATACAAACAGAAAAGTTTTAGGTGGGTTTGGATGAATATAAGTACTTCCTTAAGTAATTACTTAAGTAATTAGAATATTATTTCCTTAAGTAATTACTTAAGGAAGTACTTATATTCATTCAAACCATCCAATATATACCTTAAGCCATGGATCTCTAATATAGAAAAGTTTTATACAACCATGGTCAAATCTGAACGGTTTTCTTAATTAATAAAGTTCCAAACTTTCATACGTTATGATTCAATAACTAATGAAGATTCTACTTTAAGCTTTATTCGGAAGATTGGTCTCATCCAGCCTAATAAAAAAGTATTGTACAATTTTTTTGTAAAAAAAAAGGAGAACTGAACTGTGACAACTATAGAGCAATATGCTTATCCTCAGTAAGCTCTAAGGTATACACTAGAGTAGTGAAAAACAAGCTAAAGAAAATAGTTGAGAATAAGCTGAACAAGGGACAAACAGCATTCAAACCCAAGAGACAAACGAATGACAATATATACATACCGAGAAACATTGTAAAAAGAAGAATGGAAGAAGGAAAAGAACTAATACTAACATTTATAGACCTAATAGCAGCTTCTGACACAGTGGACAGAAGAACGATAGGGAAATGTTTGAGGGAACTGGGAGTACCACCCAAGCTAATAGAAGTCACCAGAAGCATATATAAAACAGTAAAGGGAAAAGTACAAGCAGCCGGGAAAAGATCAGAAGAATTTCGAATAGATAGAGAGGACTGAAGCAGGAGGTATCTTAAGCCCGCTGCTATTTATAGTAGTGATGGACAGAATAAGTAAGAATATTAAAAAAGAAGATAGGGGAACTAGACACAGTAATTGGACACAGAAACATGCAGCCTGTGAAGATAAATAATATGATGTATGCAGACGATGTAGTCATTATAGCCAACACAATACAGAAAATGCAAAAACTAGTGGACATATGGGAAATAGAGATAGATAAAATGAACATGAAGGTAAATACCAGAAAAGGTAAGATAATGATAATAAACTAAACACCTGGGAAGTATAATAACGGAGGATGGGAAGATAGATGCAGAGATAAGCAATAGAGCGCTTTAAACAGAACCATAATTGGGAAAAACGAAATTAATGCTGAAGTTAAACTGAAAACGTATAACAGAGTCATTATACCCACAATTCTGTATACTAGCGAAAACTGGGTAACACAGAAAAAGCATGAAAGCAGAATTAATGCTATGGAGATGAAATACTTAAGACGAATAATAGCAGGGAATACGAAATAGGACAGAATACCAAACGAAAGAATAAGGAAAATAGTACAAGAACCCATAATGAGAAAAATAGACAAACGTCAGTTAGAGTGGTATGGACATATAATAAGGATGCACTCAGAAAGATTGACAAATAGAGTACACGAGATGGGAACAAGGAAAAGAAGAAGAGGAAGACCCAAGAAGACCTGGATACAGCAAATCTGGGAAATAGGAAGATCGAGATAAAAAAAAATGAAAATATTAGCAAGAGACAGAAAAGGATGGAAAAATGGACAAATGGAGATATGGACTTCTAAATCCGACGCTCGAAAGGGCATAAGGAATAGAGAAGAAGAAGAAAAAGAATATCACTTACTTGTCAGTAATTTTATTTTATTTTGTTCCGTTTCACTTTAAATGAATGTGCGATTAATGTTGTTCGCAGAATTTTAGCTCTACGGTTTTTAATTTTGAAACATTTGCTTATCACTTTCCGGTCGCAAATCACAATTTCAAATCAAAATTATGAATTTAAAATATTTTAATCTATGATTTGAATTAGTCAGACATGCACCAAAACGTGTTAACAGCTTGCAAGACACTTGATGCAATATCAAGGTGCCTAGATGAAAACCTAAAAGGGAACCATGTAAGCAAACAGCTTTCAAGAATCTTTAGAGACAAAAGTGATGTCAAAACTTGTAATGGAGTGCCTTAGTGTGCTGTGTATCCTGGCAGACAGAAATATAGTTAAATGATCCATGTGTGAAAATGAAGATACCAAAGAAGACTTGCATTGTCCATCTTAATTAGATTTCACATGCATGTACGATGGTGACATACCATTGGTCATGAAAAAATCGAGGAAATCCGAGATTTTATTGGGATTCTTCGGCCAATAAGTTGGAGTACTCGTTGACAGGAAGGAGCAGTTCTTTTGTTGTGAAAGATGAGCTAGTTCTCTACCTTTCGTAGAACCATAAGATATGCTTGCAATCGTAGTCACCTCCTGCTATGAATTTTGGTCAAAGTGTCTGGAAGAAGTCATCAAAGCCTGTTTTTTGATGTTATGACGTGGTGGGCAGCAGACTGATGCAACTGTAAGGTCATATGTCATAATCTTAACTTGTATTACCGCGGCTTGCAAGTGATCTGTTTCGTATTTTGGTAACTCTGTATAGTGAATTGTGTTTTTTGATTATTATTGCAGTACTAGCGCGGGCTGCGTTTTCCGGATGGTTTGGGTAGTATGCTGTACTGTTATGAGTAATTGGTAAAATGAGTTTCACTTACCAACAAAATATCTATTTGGTTGTGTCGAAGAAACAATTCAACTTCTTGTATTTTGCGTAGTGAACAGTTGTTTCATTTGTTTGTTGCTGTATATTTTTTAGTCTGTTGTTGTTACTAGGCCTAAAGAGGCTGTTGTAAAATTTGCAACTTTATAGTTAGCTGGATGTGCACAATTGCATAATTCACATTTGATTTAATGGTTTAATGGTTCTTTAGTTGCTATTCTCCCGTAATTTTATTTTATTCATCCTTTCCATGCTAGTATATTCTATTTTCCTCCTTGGTGCAACTGTTTCTTCCATACATTTATTTAGTTCTGCCTTATTAAATTCGTTTTCCAGTTTTCAACCATTTTCTTATTATTTTCTTTTAGCTTTTCTTTGATTTTCTGCTTCCAATCTTCTACTATTTTTTTCATAATATCTAGTTGGGAGTTCATTATTTATTTATCTTTATCTCGCTTTATTGTAGATTTTGCTATTAATGTGCTTTGTTTAAATATTTCTCTTTCTTCTTCCTCCTTTTCTTCTCTACTTCTCTTTTTATTTTCCCTTCCTAATGCCAAACTCTCACGACTACTGCACTGAATGGTTTACCGTATCGAAAGCACGTTTCAAATCATTAAAAATGCCATAAGTTGTGCTTCTATTATGAAAATTATTCAATACCTGATCATAAGAGAAGACAATTGCGTCCTGTGTTGAAATACCTTTAGTAAAACCGTACTGCCTATTCGACAAGAGGTTATTAATTTTTAAGAAATATTGAAAGTAATGCTATGGGCCGATAATTTGCGATACAGTCATCTTTTTTATAAATGGAAATAACCATAGCAGCTTTTAATTCTTCTTCAAAAGAAATCTTAATTAAAAACTCAATTATCTTAAAAGAATGTACTTAATTACGCTGCTGCACAGTAAGCAATAACGAAACACTAAAATATAATGTCGTTTGTATTATAAGTTATAAAGAAAAATATTCGCAAATTAGTTGGTATGGAAATTTAAAGGTTACCATAAGTATAACTAAAATAATTATATAACATGAATTATATAAAAAGGATTGTGATGATGATATAAAATAAATCAACAACAACGCTGTGTGCTCAATGTTGTAATAATTTCCGTGTCTTAAAATTATGATCAATTACATGCAGTCCGATAATGCAAGTTGACTAACATAGATTTTTGTGATGTCATTCTGAACTCCGTGTTTATCCGAATTGCAGCAAACAAAAAATCTAATATTTTGAATTTTGACTACAACACATATTTTTAGATTCTGGAATAGAAAAATTACTAAACAGCCCTATTTCTTTTTGAAACATCGGATACAGAAATAAACAGTTATTATTTCGAAGAATATCACTAACAGAATCGTTTCTATTGTTCATTTCAGAAATTAGATAAAATAGTTATTAAATTCCTTAGATAGGTAAATCAGATTTAACTATTTAATTTTACTTATCATGTCTCGTTACTGACAATAGATTGCTCTGTTCCGTTGATTAATGCTGACATTATTTTTATTATTTGCCAAACAGTTTGACCAATATTATTAGAATTGTTACATAATATACGTCTCTTAAAGTTTCACCTTCTTTTATTAAATCTTGGATTATCCAAAATTTCATTTCTTTTTGATTATTTTTCTGAACTAACTTTCTGAGAAACGTAATGTTAAACAAATCTAAAAACGTATTTAAAAAATTGCTTAACAGTTTCTACATTTACAATCTCATATCAAGTTTTATTTACATGAAGTTTCTTCAGGAAAACAGAGTGAATGTTTTAGAATAGCAAGATAATGCGCTGCTTCTTAGCTGAATTTCAATAAAAAGCTTCCATTGTTCTGGATCATAATTATGGGAAAATGGTCCGAACAAACTTACTACAAGTACATCATTGCAATACATAACACTGTCTAAAAAAAGTATAAGTTTGTAAAAACACATGGTCATCTTCATATTCATTTTTATTTATCAGATTCCATCCTTGCATTTGTGAAATCAACCATTCTGTGAATGACTAAAGTTCCTAACAAAGCAATTATATGTTTGTACGGTTATGACATGACACGATGTTGATGCTGATGGCAAAAGATCTCTTTTACCTTCACTAATAGTTTTACCATTTATGAGCTTTTAAATTTAGCTTTGTTTTGAATTTTGTAGCCTGTGTACAATTCGTAGGCTTTTTTTCACTGAAGGTGCGAGAATCTCTGAGTTTTCATTGTAAGTCGTCCGCACACAAAACAAAATATATTTTGGTTGTTAACACACGAGCCATTTTGAACAAACATCAGGATTTATGGCAGAAACAAAGAACAAGGCACTCTTATTTACATTTCATTTGATTCAGTCTTAGTATCATGCACAAAGTGCGGTGGAAATGAAATACTTAGTTACAAGACACAATAGTAGGTAAAACTACCATGCGAAGTAGAGCTAAGTTTTTTCATGGTGTGAAAATCTTAGAAGTAGGCAAACTATAATGCTTTAGGCTGATTCCTGTAACAAACGATATAATTCAAATTTTGAGAAAGTAGGAGAAGATAAAGAAACGCTACGGTCATATTTGAAAATGCCATGTAGAATTGAGGCAAAACCATGCATTCAGATCTCAAAACGCTCTAAGACAAGCTTAGACCTTTGCGCACTCCCATTGTTCCATCTCATATGAGACAAGTGTGGGAGGGTGTAGCCCGACCTCGTTTCTATTTAGTTTTCTTAAGAAGATTAGTGGAGGGTAAAGCCCGATCTTGAACCACCGCAGGTAGCTTGTTAGAGGGCCTAACCTAACACCAATTCGTATTTAGTTTTCTTAAGCAAGTTAACGAAAGAAGAAGCTCGACTTTAGACCATTTGAAATCGATTATTTTACGGCGCAACCGGACACTTATTCGTATTCAGTTTTCTTAAGAAGGTTAATACTAGAAGAAGAAACTCGACTTTAGGCCAATGGGGAGGGGCTGTTGAAATATTCGTATTTAGTTTTTCTAGGAAGGTTAATGGAAGAAAAAACTCGACTTTACGCTATTGGAAATGGGCTATTCAAGGACGCAACCGGACACTCATTTGTATTTAGTTTCTTTAAGAAGGTTAATGAAAGAAGACTTTAAGGCAATGAAGATGGGCTGCTGAAAGGCGCAACCCGATACATATATGTATTTATTTTTTCTAAGAAGGTTTACGGAAGAAGAAACTTGACTTTAGGCCCATGGAGAGGGGTTGTTGAAGGGCGCAACCCAATACGTATTCGTATTTAGTTTTCTTAAGAACATTAATGGAAAAAGAAGCCGAACTTAAGGCCAACGGAGATGAGCTATTGGAGGGCGCAGCCTGACACGTTTTCGTATTTAGTTTTCTTAAAACATTAATTAAAGAAGAAGTCCGAATTTAGACCAATGGAGGTGGGCTATTGGGGAGCGTAGCACGACACTCATTCGTACTTACGAGGGTCGTTTGAAAAGTCCGTGCAAAAATAAAAATTACTTAATTGTTTGGGGTAAACCTTTTTTATTTTTCAACATAGTCTCCTTTTAGGCTTATATACTTCGTCCAACGCTGCTCTAGTTTGTTGATCCCTTCTGAATATTAGGATTTGTCCAAGTCTGAAAAATAGCCATTCGTTTCTGCAATCACCTCCTCGTTTGAATAAAATCTTTTTCCCGTCAGATATTTCTTCAAATTGGGGAACAAATAGTAGTCCGAGGGAGCCAAGTCTGGAGAATAGGGGGGATGTGAAACGAGTTGGAACCCTATTTCTATTAATTTTGCGACCACAACTGCTGAGGCTTGAGCTGGTGCGTTGTCGTGATGGAAAAGGACTTTTTTGTGGGCCAATCGTGGGCGTTTTTCTTGCAGCTCGGTTTTTAAACGGTCCAATAACGATGAATAATATGCACCTGTAATAGTTTTACCCTTTTCCAGATAGTCAATAAGGATTTTATCAATGATTTTTGGAGTAGTAACCTCAACAGGGCGTCCAGAACACTCAGCGTCACTTGTGCCCATATGGCCACTCCGAAAATTTTGAAACCACTTATAAACTGTTCTAATCGAAGGTGCAGAGTCACCATAATGTTTATCAAGCTTCTCTTTAGTCTCCTGAGCCGTTTTGCCTTTCATAAAGTAATGTTTAATCAACACACGAAATTCGTTTTCGTCCATTTTTTGAAAATCACTCGACTTCCTCGATTTAAACGAATTCCAAACACAAATAAATAGACCGATCTGGCTGAAACTTGGTGTGTGTTCTTCCAAGAGATGCTACTAACTAAACATAACCTCGATATGCGCCAGTAGTGCCATCTCTCTGACTTTGCACGGACTTTTCAAACGACCCTCGTAGTTTCTTTAAAAAGTTTAATGGAAAAAGAATCCCGATTTTAGGTCAACGGAGATGAGCTATTGCAGGGCGCAACCCGACACTTAGTCGTATTTAGTTTTCTTAAGAACATTAATGGAAGAAGACGCCCGACTTTAGGCCAACGGAGATG
>VTPC01002207.1:0-16767 GCA_011009095.1 Ignelater luminosus
CCCCACACCCGGAAGACCGAAAACGGAGCGTTTTGTGCTAAGAGTCGTATCTACATAAGACTTCTTTTGTTCTGTAGGCTAGAGTATAGGCTGTCATAGGGATGCCATTCGACCTGTCTTCAACTGTTTTCGGGTACAGTTATTTTAAAAAAATCACAAAATGTATATTTGTCGTTTTATAGCGCCCTTATTCGTGGTACTTAATTGAAACGGTTTCCATGAGTGGGTAGCCCCATGTAGCGGCTTCAATTTTGTATTAGTGTTAAAACCCCTAAAAAGGCCATCTTTCGGGTCAAAAAAGCGACAAATCAAAACTAGTGCAATATGACCCTTCGTCAAATGAAAGATCAAATGAAGATCGGGAGATAAAATCCACACTGTTGGTATAGCTTTTAGCCGTTACATACGTTTCAATTAAAAAATTTTAAAAATTCGAAAACCCTGGTTCTGGAGCTGGGGAGACCGGGACCTCTTTTAACCCCTTCTGGAGCGCTTATTTATGGGTAATTAATCGCGATTTAGGTACCAATCGATGCGCTGCGTAGTGCTACATGCACCACCTGCATCAAACTTAAATGGGGGGACATCCTGATTCTTAAGGGGGGATAATTTGCCCCGACTCCCCCGTATCCGATGGATCAGATTTTAAAACGGGGATCGCTGACACCCTGTTAGTTGATGCCTATGAAATAATTAGTTTTTGCATATCTTCTACGGTGTACCCGAGACGAGCCGAAAAGTGACGAATGTACCCCGGCTTCGTACGCCATTGACGCCCTTCCTAATTGGGCGATTAACGTCTTTCTCGGGCACAAAGATAGCGGAAACCTTTATCGTTAGGTCAATCCTGTAGCAACCCGGATGGAGGAATTTGAAACGGTAGGAAAGCTCTTGCAAGAGACCTCTGCTTTCTTTATTATTTTACATTGGGTTAAATGGGGAAAATTCAGAGCAGCGCAGCAACACGAAATCTTATTGCGGCGTCGAAAAGGTCATTGTCAGTAGAGTAGGAAACAATTCTTTGCTTGCCCATATCTTCATCCGTATACACAGGATGTTTCGAAATAGTTGCTAAATTCGAATAAAGCTGCACGCCACTGATGAGCGTACGAGAGAGTTATTCCCTCGGTTTTAAAATATCCTGTTAGAGAGGCGCCTTCTCTATATACTGTGGAAATTTCACGACTCTCGTTCAATAAATAAGGTTTACCCTGCATTTTCTAGTGTTTTCTAGTTGGGATACCGAAGGCGACCCGAACGAGGGCGAAGCCTGAGCAGTCACAAGACCACGAACGTCTTAAAACTACCCAAACAAGATAAAACACAACGTAACAGCAATACCAGCTCGCACCTTCCATACGTCCCTCCCGCTCTGCCACTTATTTCCCGCCTTTTCTTGTATATTTCTTGAATATTTCCAACCGCAAAACCTTGCGTCTCTCTTTACCCACAAAAGCCATCGAGATGCGAGCACACTGAACACGAGCTACTCCAAACTCTCCTTCCGGCACCCAAACCCACAATTGGCTCGCGTCGCAAACACAAACTCCCATTCTCCTTCTCGCGCCATTCACGCTGGCTGGTAACCTTTTCTGAATATTTTGTACTTATGGTCTGCAGGCTAATCCGATCTTTTAATAATTTAGAACTAAAAGAAGCAAATATGGAAATAAATATAGATAAGACAAAGGTAATGATAATAAGATACAAGTACCTGGGAACTATTGTAGAAGAAAGGGAAACCATAGATGAAGAATTCAAAGAAAGAATAGAAAAAGTTGGAACATTCTTAGAAAAGAAAGACGTACTTAAAGGAATAAAAACTGAAATATACAAAAAGGATGTAAGGCCCTCTTTAATCTATAGTAGTGAATCATGGACAATCACAGACCGGAATAGAAGTAAAATAGTCGCTACAGAAATAAGGTTTCTGCGCAAAATAGTAAAGTAACAAGAAGAGACAGGATAAGAAACGAGACAATCATAAATCGCTTAAAGTTGAAACCAGTCGAACAATGTAAAGAAGATAGACAACTGGGATGGATTGGCCACATACACAGAATGAGATAAGACGGAATGATAAAAAATATCTATGAAACTAAAGTACACGAGAAATATAAAATTGGTAGACTACAGAAAAAAATGGGAAGAACAAGTATGTAAAGCAGCTGATAAAATGGGAGGATGTCAGAAGAACAACACAAGATAGAAAATTATGGAAAAGCAAAATAAAAGGATTATTTTATTAAATTTGTAATTTCAAACTAATAATTTGCTGTTCATTTTGTATCTTTGAGTATTTAGAGCAGATTTCCAGTGCCTTTTTTCCTCTGAATTTTTTTCAAAATCTCTAAATATTCTAGTATTTATTGCATTTAACAACATTGCAGCTGTGTTCTTGTGTGCTTCCCATCTTTAGAATTCTCACGTTACCTACCACATTCTATCAACATAAATACAATATTCAAAGCCAAATGGACTTTATTCTAAGCTTTGCGAACATATTCAAGAATAGTTAGACATTAATTAAAATCTAATATTTATTCAACTAATGCATGCAGCTAATAAAACTGATCATATATTGTTTTAATGGTTAAGAATTTATTACCGTGAAAAACTAGATATGTAAATGCTTTTATCTATTTTGACATTATTTAACTTCATTTAGTTCCTTGATTTGTTGTAAATGTAATATTGGATGAATGCTTAAACATCAGTAAGAAAAAGTTATGACCTTAGTCACTTCCCAACCTGCGGCTTTATCTGTATAAGCCTAGTAAGTCACTGAAAAGGTTACTCACCACCTGCACATATTTATATTTATTTATGAAATAAGGTTACAACTGTGTTGCATTTTTGATAGTTATCAAGAATGAAGGTTTATGCATATTATTTAGATTCTGCAAACTACAGAGAAAACTCAAAAGTTGATTTTAATAATTTTTACTATAATTCTGGCACTTCATTCTAATCTGTGTTCTATTAGTTCTCCTAATTAATCCCAAATCTCAATTGTTTTGATTAATTACTTAGATTGATTTTAACAGATGCGCATAAAAAACTATCTACTATTAACATTTGCTATAAAGTCAGATGCACATTTCTAATGAATATACAATTAGAGACCTAAATACTTTCATTCTTATAAAACAACATGTTTGCGCATTTGTATACAAGGCTGTTTTAATTGCAAGTAATTTATCTTCACAATTAGACAGAACAAATTCTTCTAAATATGGAGAACGATAACGAACATGAGAATAGCGCTTGCTTAAGTATTTAGCGAACAATTTAAACTATTTCAAGCTTGTCTTATTTGCATTATGAAAAACATTATATTTTTTAATAATTAAATATTCAAATAAAGATGCATTTAAATAATATAAACATAAAGTTTATTTACTGGCAATGAAAGCTGAAAAACTAAATGAGCCAAATTATTTTAATTACAGTAAGTTTAGTGTACTTAATGTTTACCTTGGCAGTCATGGGAAATGATGTTTCTCAGTAATTATTTATGAAATCACTTGCTTGGGTGCTTTTATAATAAATATGTATTCTGCTTATCTAGTGTTTTATTTTACATATATCTACATAGTATACACGGTTGCAATTAGAAATATAGCTAATTAGAAAATCCAATAAGTAGAAATGTTTAAATCTTCCTTATTAATAAATTCAGTCTTAATTTATGAAAGTCAACATCAAGGTTACAGTTTCAAGTTTTCGGTATTTATTTAGATAGAAATTTTATATTATTAAGAAAACACATCAAAGAACATGCAGATATTTTTTAGAAATGGTAATTAAGTTAATAAGATTTGAGCCTACAATTCAAACTTTACTTTAGCATTGAAAAAGATGAGATTTATGTAATAGTGTCATGTTAGGACAAAAATATTCAACTTCAGAAGTAATTAATCAGGTGACCTATAGATATTTTATTAGCGTGTCGTACAAATAAATTATAAATTACGTTAAAGAAAACTTGCTTGTTACCATTGTTCATCGCAGGATTGCTACTTTATTTAAGTATATTAAATAATAACGCTGTAATGTCCAAGTTAAACATTACTGCCTTTTCTTTTTCTTTAATAAATGTTTACTTATAGTAATGTCTTTGAATTTATCACCGATGTTTTATGAATCATGAGTAATAAATAAGATATTTAATGACTAATAAACAAAATAACAAGAGGTCTACGCTAGAAGCAATTAATTCTTTGTTCTAAAACAAATTATCGCATTCATTTAGAAAAACATAAACAACTCACACACATCAATAATAATTAACAATTTAATTATGCTTGCTGTAGATACATAGATCGAGCAACCAATCTGAAAGAACTTGGGGTAACGATTAGTAAGTGTCAAAAAATGAACTTACGAAAGGTTTTTAGCAACTTGAAGATAGCATAAGCATATCTCAAACTCCTTTTAAGCATTCAGATTTTCATACTAATTAGAGACCAAAAAGTATAGAAACAGGATTTGTAACGACGGAACCGTGCGATAATGCTGTTGTAATTTGTATCAAAATTTCTTCCAATGCAATCATTTTCTTAACCAAATACTGATTGAAGATTGATGAAAATTCTTTCTTCGATCTTCAACGAGGGTAATGTTTGAAATTCCATTCCCAAAAACACCTTAAAAAGGCATTTCAAGAAAAAATCAAAAATCTATGTTGATCAAGCGAGGATGAAGAAGAAGAAAATAAAGAAGAAAAAAGGAATATTGATAGTAGAGAATCTAAACAAAAAGATAGTGTGACTCTTGAGTTTCGCTTACAGTTTTATTAAAAATCCTGTTTCCCATTTGGTAGGAGGTGCTATTTTGGCATTGGCTTCTGTCCTTTCGGAGCAATCTATCATCAAGAAGCTATTAATGATTTTTCTGTTAAATGCACCAAACCGAGTTTACTGCAATCAACCGTCAATCTGTACCTTATAGATTAATTTTGCAGAACACCAACAAGAGAGTTTTTCTTCTAATAGTTCTAGGAAATGCAAGTGGTATCATAGGTTTTCAATATAGTATCGTGCAATTATTCTGTTGAGTCTTTCTAGAAGTTATTATTCGGTATGAAACATTAGGAGCAAACAAAATCTACAGGCACTTTGATAATTACCTCATTAGGCAAAGTGTAAAGTGGCGCGAATCAAGTCGTCAAGCATACCTCAAGAGGTCCAATGTGCAGTTAAGCCACTAAGGCTGTATGATCTCTCAAAAATACACAAAGCTGATACTCCTCTTTGGCCGATCATGAGCACCATAGAATCTCCAACTTACAACCAGACAAGATACCTCACTGATACCCTAAATGGCTAGACTGGGGAAGCTTCTTCATGCTTCTCCTCACATTATATTCAATTGATATCCTAACTCAACCTAAAATCGGTTCTTTTGGTTAGTGTCGATGTGACCTTCTTATTCACTAAAGTTCCTGTGTCCAAATCCGTGGCCATCATTCAATAACTGCTGAATCACGATGAAAAAACAATTGATCTGGCGACCTTAGCAAAAAAGTGTTTGATTTCAATCTACTTTCTGTTTCATGGTGAATTCTATCAACAAGTTTCGGGCGCTCCAATGAACCCTCCACCAGTAGTTGATTATATCTTAACAAAATCTTTTGGGACAATTGCTCTAAAAACTCTCAAGTACAAGCCCAAAGTCTGGCTTAAAACAACAAACAAAACTTGAATTATGGAAAGCACGAACAATGTGGGAAACCGGAAGGCTAGTACAGGTGATACAAGAGATGAAACAATACAAGTCGGAAATGCTGACGCTCAACGAAATTAGACTTATGGGTTTTAGAGAAACTAAATCTCAGGAAGTTACGTTGTTGTATTCAGGAAGAATTAACACAGTCCACTCGGAGGAAGTGGGCATACTGCTTAGAAAGAAAACTAGAACGAACTTAAAAGAGTGGAAACCTGTTTTGGAGCAAATCATCGTAGCCTATTTCAATGCAAAAGTTAGACAAGTGACAATAGAAAATTGTTATTCGCCAACGGACGGAGCGGAAGATGAGGAAAAAGATCGATTCTATGTTGCTGCACAGAGTAATGACTAAACTTGGGCCTAGAAGCTGCCATGGATACTCATGGATAAGGAACTATGAATGACAAGGGTGAAAGATTGGTTGACTTATGCGCCAACTTTGAGTTAGTAATTGAAGATACACTATTTCCTCACACAATCTGCACAAGGTTTCATGGGTGTCACCTGATCATCAGACAGAAAACCAAATCGACCACATTGCCATAAGCAAAGAGTGGAGGAGATCTCTATTGGACGTAAGGAACAAAAGAGGGACAGACATAGGATTAGACCACCATTTGGTCATAGCTGCGTCTGAAAATAGCAGCAGTGTCTGAAAACCCCTATACCAGAGAAAAGAAGTTTGATGTATCTAAGTTCAAAATCGACAGTGTACAGAGTGAGTTTAAGCTTGAACTTAAAAACCAGTTTGATATTTTGAGGAATGAAAGAGAAGAGACAAATGAAGGGTTTGAAAGAGTGGAGGAGTAATAGCTTAGCAAAACATACTTATAATAAAGTACGTGAGAAGGTTCTAAAATACATACAAAGGAGAAGAAAGGAATGGGTACCTGAGGATGAAGGCAATAGAGCAAGATAAGAGAAATTACAATAAGCATAACAAGCAGCGGCGGCGGGTAACTTTAAATAGCTGTATCGAGTGATCAAACTCTTTTCAAACAAAAAATGTTACAGCTCTGATAAACCATTAAAAGATGCAAGGGGAAAGCTTTTGACTACTAAAAAAGAGCAAATTGAAAGATCTCCAGGAACTGCTGATGACCTTGTTAACCCTAGAAAAAATCAAGACATCTCAAAATCTCCATCTACAAGGAAAGAGATAATCCAGGCAATCGGGCAGTTCAAGACGGGGAAGCCACCAGATGCTGACAATGTGACCGCCGAGGGGCTGAAGGCCGATTCAGTGCTAACAGCCGAGATCCTAGAACCTCCTCTAAAAGAAATCTGGGAATGTTAAATTCTACCTGTGGAATGGAACAGGGGTATATCAATACCCTGAGGATAATAAGCAACGGGCATAGTTCCAGTCCACGCTGTATATGATTCGGTTACCCGAGACAGGCTGTGGAGATTGATGGAAGAGTTTGAAATCCCCCAGGAGATTATAAGGATGACACAAGCTACCTACAAGGACTTCGCGTGTCAAACTGAGCATCAAGGAAAGCTTTCCGAGCCCATTCCAGTAAAGTCAGGCGTGAGGCAGGGTTGACTGCTATCTTCCATTCTTTTTATTATGGCATTCGATAGAATGATGAGAAACGTCACAAATAAAAACAAAGGAATTCAGTGAGGCTTAAGTAGGAGACTTGAGGATCTCGACTTTGCCAACGATTTCTGCTTATTGGCATCAAGCTTCCTAGATATAAAGACGAAGTTAGTAGATCTAAAATCCGAAGCAGCTAATATTGAAATGCATATCAATGTAGCTAAAACTACGGAAAACCAAGTCAACAACCTGAATCAGTCGACTCTTAGACTGAATGGCCAGGACGTTGAGCGGGTAGATGGGCTTTGCTACCTTGGAAGCATGATGACAAAGGACAGTGGACCTGACAAGGATGTGCAAAGAAAGACTGCAATGGTCAATGGAGCCTTTGCACAACTTCGACCCACGGCAAGTTCATGTAAAAACAAAATTAAAGATTTTTAAAAGCAATGTCAAATCCGTACTTTTAAATGGCTGCGAAACATGGAAAGTTACCCGGCAGATCAAAAACAAACTTCAAGTTTTTGTCAACGCAATATATTGAGGGTATGGTGGCCTGATACGGTCAGTAATCAGAGCTCTGGAACCGGACGGTACAGACAAGTCCTGGCTAGGAAATGGAGATGGGTAGGCCAAACCGTACGACAGAACCTGGAGAGGATCGTACGACAAGTCCCGGACTGAAACCCTCAGGGTAGAAGGGCCCAGGGTCTGCTGAGGAAGCTCCTTATGAAGTGAGCGAAATTCGACAATGACATCATCTAATCGCGAAAAACGCCGATTTATTAATGATTCGGACAATGAAAGTCTTCGGTATAGCTTTATTCTTTTTAGTGTAAATATCGCCTATGGTTGCAATGGAAGTTAATCAATGTTTATTTCGATAGACGATTTATTAATACATAGATACTTGACAATACAACTCATTGTCATTAAACCAGATACAGCAGATCTCTTTCTTCTCATCCACTCTTGGGACATCTTCATTTGTAAGGAAATATGTTCAGAGGTCACTTTTAACTTTAGTTTGACATATTCCAAATTCGTTTTCTGTGATAATTTACACAGTGATCTTCCCGATCTATTTGAATTATTAGAAAGTTGACATATACAAGATGCGTAAATAAACTAATAAGATGGGCAATGTAGCGTTTGATGTGCAACACTAGTGACTACCACTTTAAAGGAAAAATGGGTCAACATGTGATGCTCTGCCAGTACGAGTTTGAACTCCGCAGTCATTCGGAATTTTCTATTGCGTTTCGAAAACGAATGATATCAATTTCGAGGAACGTTGGGCTATCAGATTTTGCCTCAGACTTAGTCACAATGCGACAAAAACTTTTTTAAAGCTTCAGCAGGCCTATGAAAACAATGTTTTGTCAACGGCCCAAGTCTTCAGATGGTTCAGAATTCAGGATCTTGTGCGTTTTGATTTTGTCAGTCAAAATGATCTGGAAACAGCTCAATTTGACTCACATCACCGTTCATGAGGTTTTGACCAATTAATTGAGGATGAGGAAAGTCTGTGCAAAAATGGTTCCAAAAAAACCTTTTTCAGGAACAAACGAACAACAGGAGGGGCACGTGTTTTGACTTTTTGGAGCGGATTGAAATTGAACTTCATTTCTGGAACGTATCATTACTGATGACGAGTCTTGGGTCTTTCGGTACGACTCGGAAACGAAGCACCAGAGCCAGGAGTGGCACACTTCAAGCTCACCAAGGCTAGAAAAAACAAGAATAAGCAAGTCGAAGATCAAAACCACCCTGATGTGCTTTTTCGATAGCCAGGTAATCGCCTACAAAGAGTTTGTGCCTTGCGGAGTGAAGGAAACCAACAATTTTACAGAGTTCTTAAAAGACTACAGGAAAGAGTTATGCGTGTGAAACCAAGCATCAAGAACAACTGAGTACTGCATCACGACAATGCACCTTGTCACAATGCATTTTCAGTTAATGAGTTTTTTGCTAGTAAAGACACCCCCGTGACCTCTTAGCCGCCTTATACTCCCGATTTGAGTCTTTGTTACTTTTTTCTCTTCCATAGATTAAAAAACCACCTCAAACCAACCAGTTGAAGACATTTTGAGTATCCGAGTTCTAGCAGTGCAATTAAAATTTTATGTTTCTCTAGATAATCTGCCGACTTGTCTAGTGGTTGTACATAGCATAAAAAAATAAATGTTTCATGGCATGACTTTAGAATCTTGCAGCAACCAAATTCAAAAACTTTTTGATCATACCATGGAAATACTCATATCACATTATTTCAATGCTGTATTGCCAAAAAATCGTTCCGTACCCAGAAGTAATCACAAATAGTTTGGTTAACTTATCTTGTATCTAACAAACATATTAATAGGACCTAAAATAGTGTAATTCACGTTAGCTGTGTTCTAAATAGGAAAGACGTGAGATCCACAATACGATGACTTACCTACTTACCTAGAAATGAGCATTCCTGAGAATCAAAGTAGTGCAAAAAGTACAAATAGCTCTAATTGCTTAAACTAAATTCCCATTCTTCCTAGTGACTAGGAGCTTTAGGTCCAGTATTTTAGTCGTTGTTTAATTTTTACTAAAGCTCTATTGCCACGGATACAATGGTAAAAGTGACTTACAACAGTTGTATTTTTAGCAATAAACCTCTAGTTAAAGTTAAGTAACGATTGAAATACTGTGTGTCTATTTCATTTATGGTTTTTTCTCAACACATTCTCACTGTCAAAAAGCTGTCAATCCACTCGTCACTTTCAATTCAACGACGGAAGTAGTGAAGATTCTTGCTGTTACCTTTCTTCTTAAAACCATGATGCAAAAACCAATACTGTATACTGTAAGTATACTGTAAACTGTATCTGTTGTCAAAACTGAAATGTTCTGTAAACAGTCTAGTTTCATCAAATCAGAGCATACCTACCACCCAATGCCCTTTAAATCTTCAAGCACAAAACTGACAAAATGATATTACTTTATGGACTAGCAGTTTTTTTATGCTTATTACTCTGAACATTATATTGTTTAAAAGTTTGAAAAAAGACAAGAAAATAAAAGATGTAAAGATGACTAAATAAAACAATTGCGTTTACAAGAAGGCGTAGAAAAAGGGACTCAAAAAGTGCTGGGTTCAAAAAAATAAAAACAGGAGCTAAGAACAACAGAACACAAGGATGACTAAAAAATGTTACGAAAGCAGAATGGTGTTTGGAAGAAACAACAACAAAAGAGTGAAATGGATGACTAAAAATATGCAGAAATCCTGAGAAAGAAATATAAAGAAATAAAAATTTTCAAACGGGATAGACAACAATTTGAAGGAGATAAAAAATGAATGTCTTTCAGAAGATCAACAATACTTAACAAAACCAACAAATGCAAAACACGTATCGTTTTGAGATATGCCGGCATGCTCGCAAACCTGCTACTGGAAATCAGTTCTGCTAGCTAATGCCCAACCATTGGAAACAGCGAATGTCGCAGGACAAATAAAAGGATTATAGACATAATTGAGCGTATAACCAAAGTGTTGTAAGCATTTGGGAATTCTTGAAAAAATTACGTAATTAGTTTGCAGTAGGGAAAAGTTATGGAAGGTTAGTTTGGATGAAAACTCAAGCAGACTTGAGTCTATAAAAATTATTTTTTGATGACAAAAATGCTTGAAGGGAATAACCTTGTTACATCAGGTTGCTCAAGAAATACTACGTTCGAATCTTATCAAACGCTAGATATAGATAGTAACATGTAAGGTACATATATATGTAGTCTGTGATCCCTAATCTGAAATTCCTGCTTCTGTTTATTAAACAGAGCTCTAAACAATAAACCATCTCAATCCTTCAGTAATGGAATATATAAGCAAGAGGCCTACGCATTCCTCCCAAATATGTCTTTGGGGCTAACTAGATTTCTTCTTATTGTTGCTTAGTGACATATTTTATCCAAAAATCAAACCCGAGAGATATCTTTAAAAGTTGGAAGGAAACGAAAAACTCTATTAGAAGGTATGCGAATGGTCTTGATATCATTGGTTATAAATTGACGATGATTTTGTTCATAATAGCCACAGATTAAGAAAGTTGTTTTACATGTAAAGTGTTTCAGTTTGAGTATTAAAATAAAATAATTGAAGGGAAAATATTTTGTAAGAATCGGCACAGGTGAGCTTATATAATAACTAAGCAAGAAGTGTTGAAGATTTCATACTCGGGTTATTTACTTATAGTCTAAATTCTAAGCTAACTTTTACTTCGACTTCTTAGTTACCGTTTTAGTCCACTAGTAAATAATTCAATAAAAGCCTTTCTACTAGTTTAATTTCTTAATTTAATATAATTAACAGATAATGGTATAAAAGATAAAAAAAGTGAAACAAAAAATGGACACCTTAAATTTCCAATACAACTAGTATGTCATTAGATAGCATGTATAGAATTCATGTCTACTTTCATTTTCTTCAGCATTTTACTTCAGGCTATAATTTTAAAGCACATGCATTCTTAAAGAATCCTTGAAATACTTTAGTAATTGAGCAATGTCTATAATTTAAACGTGCTGATACATATATGGATGAAAAAATCTAGATTACATCGATCAAATTACACTATTGGTATTTCTTCTATGATTGAAGCCTGTAATAACATGCACTATAATACTTAATAATTGTAAGGCACTCAAAATATTTTTTCAAATATGAAGTTGTTTTGAATAATTAAGAAAAAGTAAAAGTTTCTTACCTCTTCCTCTTCATTCGTAAAATCTGAGTGATTAATATCTCTAGCAAGTCCAGTAGCTGCGAATACGAGTACTAATTGTGAAACGGCGACGCTAATTAGACTTAAAGCTAAGAACACCGTGTGGGCAACTTTCTGTGCGCTGTCTTTTAATGGGCACCAATTCTTAGCTGCAGCTAATACACCAGTAGTACCACTAGCTACGGCAAGACAACCACCCCATAAACCACCTCCAAGCTGAAAATAAAACAAAGTTAGTATGATCAGAATTTTTTCTTTTAACTGAAGGAGTCTCAATGTGAGAATTTCTGATTAAGTTATGATTATAAATTTATACAAATATACTATAGTAAATACTTGTCGAGTACTTTTTAATTTAGAGAGGATATATATATACATATATAGTTCTTTCCTTAATCAAACATGTATGTACGTCACGTGTGTAAGGTTTTTGTGTATGTCGTTCTTGCAAAGCAACAGTATGATTGTATGTAGGATATTGCGTATTGAAATATCATCGTGCTAGGAAATCGAGTCACGAATTTATTTAGAACAACAGGCTAGCTTTCTGGTACTCATTGCAAGCTTACCTGCTGCAAATTCAATACGTCTCAGAACCATGCCTATTACAAAAAATCGTGACAAATTATAAGAAAAAGAATTCTAAGTTTGAATCTATCTTTGAGCAACAAGAAATAAATAAGCTTAAGACTGATAGTGACTGAAGAAATTCGATGACATAAGAAATTATAGAAATATCTTAATTTGAAGAATTCAAAGTTTAATTGGTTGGAGTTTGCAGGATGGTGTACTTTTGACCACTACTGCGGTGTGAAGGTAATTGTCCATGAATTCATGTGGAAGTCAGACAACCAAGGATACTAATTGTAGCTAATTGTGTTAAATCTTTGATATTTCTCTTCATTGAAATCTATTTTTGACGAATGAGCGTCTTTCAAGGTTGAACAGCATTTTGTAACGGAACAGAAAATGTTTATGTTATATTCGAAAGAATATTTTCCATTCAATTTATAACCTTACAAACATGTTTTTTCTGGCATTCGTCAAACTTCAGTAGCGTCTGCATATCTTGTAAACATTTGAGCAACTGATTACTATTCAACCTGAGTTTGGTAAGAATTTCCTACTACTCTATTATAATCAGAATCTCGACACTATGATGCTGATATAGCTTGTCCCTTTTTGCGGGCTTCCATTGGTGGGTTGCAGTGCACTCCTAGTATGAGTGACGCGTCCCCGTGGTTGTTCTTAGGCGACGGTAAAGCCGACGAAGACCGGACTGACGACAAACTGACCCGCCTGACCTCCACACTTCCTTTCTGACCGGACACGCAGTGGTGGATTTTAAGCAAAAAGTCTACAATCAACCATTCTTTTCCATCCTTGACCGCGTAAAGCAACATTCACCAACGAAACTTCCAAATTCTATCTAGGCCGAAAAGGCTCATGCCTATAGTGGCCTCTGCTGCTGCGAAGCAGGAACAATTATAATTTGACTTTGACGGGCTTCCAGCGTTGGTACTTACGTGATGATTGTCTCTAGGTGAGTATACTGCAGGCATTCTTCCCAGACAAATTCTGTGGAAATCCTCAAGTACAAAAGGTTCTTATACTTCCAATAATAGATTTATTGTCAGGTTGTCTGTATTTATGTATTTCTTTTGTATATTGAATTAAGCTTGGACAAATTATTGTACATTTTATTAAGACTTCTTTTGGATTCATTGTTTTCCTTTATGTGCTGCTTCCTTTACAGAAGGTTGACAATCCTTCCTGCACTCATAATGTACAGGTTTAGTAGGCACTAGTACATAGTGCCTTATTTGTAAAGTGTGCCAAAATATTTGAAGGTAATCTAATTTAGAAAAATCTCTGTGAAAAATATGCATTGGGGGTTTGCTATCGCCTTTTAAATAAGAAATAATCGTAAAAAGTCTGGTTCCGGATAGAACTTTTAGTACTAAACTAACTAAACCAGAAGCATGAAATTGCTTAGCGGAAACTAAACATCTTGATATCACAACCAAGGCAGTAGTTCACTTCATGCATTGTTGAATATCTATTGTCTCCCAAACAAAGGAAGGCTTCCCCACCAAGTAATAAGAATATCCATTTCACAAAATGTACAGTTGTTGGAGGAGGTATCTCACAGGCTAATCTAGAGAAGCTCACCTATAAACTTCCCAAAACGGGGAAAGATCTAGCTGATAAAATCTTCAATCTAAACAAAATCAAATGAGCTACCAACAGTTTGAAGAGCTACAAATTGCCAGGAAGAAACGGAATGATTCCAGTATTACCACAACAAGGTATTGAAAAAATTTTATCCTGTTTTTCTATTGTACTACGTACCTCATTTATAGAGAAAAGTGATAGCGTCGTTTATACCAAAAACAGGAACGTGCTCGCAAGATGAGGCTAAGTTGTAACATCCTATCAGTCTAACAGCATTTTTCTTCAATGGTATTAAAAGTGATGTTCTCACACAGGCACCATTTTATCCAAAACAGTTTGCTTATCAAGCAGGAAAATCCACTATAAATGCTCTACTGTCAATGTCTAGTTAAAAACATTAAAAAGACACTAGTAATGAAGAAAGTGGCTCTATGTGCTGCGCGTTTGATAACATCTAGTATGAATCTATTAAAAAGGCCACAGAAAAAAGGAAATCAAATGGATTAACGTCATGCTAAAGTCTCGTATTATTTAACTTAGTCACTGTTGCTGCAGTTAAAAAAAGTGCACAAAGTGGCGTTATATTAGCTTTACTCTGATCTCTGGTGATTGATGAACTCCAAATCAGACTAATCCCATCTGATTTTTGAGCTCAAGGATACGCAGACGACCTAGTTTTTACCATTAGAGGAAAACACGACACGGTATTTATGTCAATCCTAGTAAAACAACTTAACGTAAGCTTCCTTATGCTAAAAAAACATCAATAAATTCTCTGGAGAGGTTAAGTAAATAGGAGTGATTTCAGATCAAAAATCCGTACAAAACGAGCACTTAAAAAAATAGCTGTGGCAGCCTTTTGGATATATCGTAGGAGTTTTGAAAAAGCTCAGAGCTTCAGACCAAAAATGATCTGTTGATCTAAATTGAGGACACAGAACATTTACTATGTTTTTAATTGTGCAGCTTAGTTCATAACAGGACAAAACATCTTATAGGAGTCACTGACTCCGGAAGAGGTGGGTAATCTAGCTCTAAAGCAAATACTCAAGTCTCCCAAAAGCTTAGCCAAAACAATTCAACGATTAATATTATATAGAGGGTTGTTCACAAAAGATCTCCTAGGTTGAAGTAAAGGAAGGTATTGCTATACCATTTACTATCTCCAATATACAATCTAATCTACATACCTCGTAAACGAAACCCTAATTCTGCGCTATGCAGATTTCAATATAATATCTCAAAACCGTTGTGTGTGTTGACTACATCAATGAAACAAATCTGTCCCATACTTGAAACTTTTCCTTCATCACGTTACATTTAAAATAATCTTAAAATAGCTGTAGAGGTAAGTAGCAGATGAAAGAGTTGGTTGCTGTGAAATTCGTGTTGAAACTTTTCGGCTCATTTTGTGCTAGAAGTAAAAGATTATACAGTAAGGTACAAATCGAAAATCTCTTTATTTTGCAGAAAGTGGAGAACAAATTGACTGGACACTACCATATGGGTAGTACCAATTTACTTAGCTCAACAAGTGGCCCAATAAGCTCGCTTATATCTGTTTTGAGACATGACGAAAGCTTTTGACAGAGTCCGCCTAGCAGACGTAATAAAAGTAATAGCTGAGAATAAATTGAAACTAAGTCTAATTAAGGTTGTACAAGAAGTGAACATCAAGTAGGGCAACTACTATGTGAAGAAGTGAAGATAAACACCAAAATAAGACAGGGTGACTCACTAAGCCCCTTCCTGTTTAGTCCCATTATGGACAGAGTCATTGAAGTACTTGACAAAACGGCAGGGTACAAAATGCTACGTACGTTATACCGATGATACCGTCCTGATATCTGATAATGAAGATAATCTTCAACGACTTTTGTATAATTTTCACAAACAAGCAAACAAGATCAATATGAGAATAAACACAAAAAAAAACTAAATGCATGGTGACAGCAAAGGAGCCTATAAGATGTAAGTTGGAGGTGAATGGGGAGATAGTTAAGCAAGTCAGCAAGTTTAGGTATCTAGGATCAGAAATAACCAGTACTGGAGACCTACGAAAAGAAGTAAAGACGCAAATGATGAAAGCCTCGCAAATAGCAGGACGGTTTAAAGACCTTGTCTGGAAAAATAAATATCTCACGACTGAAGGCAAAACATGAATCTACAAAACTGCAGTGCGTTCAAATCTAACTTACGTTACATATATGAGAGCAGATATAACGAGGACCATCCAAATGATGAAGGCAACACTATTCGATCGAATAAGGAGTGAGGAATTGCGACAGTTGAGTAATATACAGGACATAACATAGTAGGTTAGGCGAAAAAGAAAAGAATGAAATAGATATGTCGACAGGAGAGAAGAAAGCTGCATCGTCGAAAAAGCAAAACTCAGCAATTTCAGGGCAGATCGCCGAAGAGATGGAGAGAATGCTGAACCTCCACATCGGAAGAGGCCAGATAGGATAAAACAGGCTTGAGCCTACTTATGTGTCAACATATAAGAAAGAAGAAGAAGAAGAAGAAGAAGAAGAAGAAGAAGAAGAAGAAGAAGAA
>VTPC01002213.1:0-13277 GCA_011009095.1 Ignelater luminosus
CTCTAAAAGATGTCATTAAACAAGCAGATGGGACAGAAAAAAGTGTCACTAATAACCAAACTCAAAGGTCACAAGGTAGATGCAGGTACCTTTTACAAGCTGATAAAGGAGATTCCTCCAAACAGCCTATCATTCTGTTTTGATTTGCAACAAGTGCATCCCCTACCTAGGTTAATAATGCAAAATGCATTTTATTTGCGTCAAATCAGTTTCTATAAATTCTGTTGCGTGGATGTTACTTCGAAAGAACCGTGCTCCTATACATGGAGTGAAAACCAGGATAGTCGTGGCTCTACGGAAATCGGATCCACTTTGCTGATACATCTTAAGTCCTTTGCTTTAGAAAATATACAGCGTCAAAGATTATTTTATGATGATTGTGGTGGCCAAAACAAGAATGCTCACATTGTCCACATTTTGGCATTATGGTTTAGCACTGAAGCTGCAGCTACTGTTAGCGATCTGATTCTGCATTTTCTCGTAAGAGAACACTCCTATTTGCCGGCCGACCGTGTTTTCGGGCATGTGGAAAAAATATTGAAAAAATAGAATGTTATTCTTAGCCCCAAACAGTACAGAAGATTGGAGTCATTAAATAATGTTCAGTTACTAAGAATTAGTGAAAGAATTTAGTGTGTAACTTTATAAAAGAGCAAGAAGGATTCTTCTATGAGAATTCAATAATTTGAATTTTGGTTTTTAACGAAACGCATTTTAACGATCGTGTGGTTTGATTCAGAATTGCTGTTCCACGATACCAAGAAATCGCATTTTCGACCATGAACCGTAACAAACCAAGGAGAGACGAGACAATTTGATACAACTTCAAATTTGATAACAACTAACTAACAACCTATATCTGGGCAGTAAAAGATACTAAATAAAAAAGATAAAAGTTAATGATGTCAATGTGAATTAACGAATCACGAAAGAGACTAAAATGTTAACGAAAAACTTTGACTATTAAATATTTCAAATTAAGAACGAGAAGGTGTAGGATGATACACTTTATTTCTTTCTAAACCTACTCAATTTTCAACAACTTCGCCGTGTTTGTAACAGAAACCGTTAATTTTTAAATAAATTTCTAAAATTCTCCAGGGTTTATTTTACTTTTCGCTTTTTAAAAGGATAATAACAAGAACAGTGATTAATTATCCGCCGCCATAAAATCACAAAAACTACATAACCAAAAAGAAAACTCGTTTAAATTTTTATTACAAAATTAAAAGTAGGCAACACACCTTGAGGATGGTTTACTTAACGTGAAAAGTAATAAACCAAAGTTGCTGATAAAATAATGTTCATCCCAATTTAATCGCTGTACTTAAACGAAGTATTTCATTCCATTGTAAAGAAGGTTTTTTTTTCAGGGAAATGCTCTGACCAACGCGGAGAAAAATCGAGACATTAAAAGACTTTTATTATCCGTTTTACAGCATCGTTCACTGAACTGGCAATACATCTGGGCAATTTCTGTATGCGTTTTCGAATTAATATTTCCAGTTACGTTTCTACTTTCGTCTTGCTTTCACTCACACAGATTTAATATATTTCGTCTTTTATGCATTTCCTACATCGAATTAAAGAGGTTTTTCTTCGTAAGTCGTTCCCTGCAGGGCATGACGAGCGCGTGATGGATCAAGGGACTACGTTTATGTGATGTTCGACTATAGAAATTGTGATTTTATGTGCATTTATTTGCGCCAACATATTTAATGTTTCGTTTAGGGTCCCGCATCGGAAATATCGTCTCTCTTTTCTCTACTTCATAAAATTTTTATGACTTTCGGAGACATATTCTTAATCATCTTATTGATTTTTTGTTATTTAAATCAGAAAGATACTTAAAAAACACATTTGATCTTTTTTATCACTGCTCAAGTTTTATTTTAATTTACGCTTTAACACAGAAAGGTATTTTTCACACACATAGAGTGTATCCCAAATTCGAGACTCAGCATTGGGATCTTGAAAAAGCATAAGAGATACGAAATAGTGGTCTTATCTTGGATATTAATTTATTATGTTTGTGTTTTTTTTCTTTAAATGAAAATCACAGAATACCCCAGTAACAAAGAAGAACCTAATTGCAGTATAAAAAAATATTTTTGCAAGCCTTTTCACTAGGGATATTACTATAGCTCAGTTGGAATCAGCGATTAGCATAATTTAAAGGCACAAACAGTACAAGAATTTTTACAGTTAATAGTATAGTTTCAAAGGATGGCGAAAACATCCTTCTAACGTGGTTGGTCCAAAGGTATAATTAACCCATAAGCGGTAGGATTCGCGTGAGCTCACGTGGAGAATCACAGACGCTAGGTAGAATATAAAAAGGTACGAGGCTGGACTGAAAAGTTTCCAGAATGGTGGCCGTAATTCAATTTATTTTGCATCATCAAATAGGCTGGTATTTCAATTGTTTATATAAAAAAGCAAATTGATCTGTTATTTAGTTTACTTTTAATAACCGCTGATGCACTTGTATTTCGTGATTTTTTAATTATGGAGAAAAATGAAATTAGAGCTGTCATAATTTTTTTTTTATTTTGGAGAGCAAAACAGACACAAAACTTAAAGCCAGTGTTTGGATGTCTGGATTCAAACGTAGGACGTATCCACACAATTAATAAACCTCGTTTGGGGCGCCCGAAATCTGGGACTACTCCAGAAATCATTGGCAGGATCCATGATATGGTGTTGGACAATCGTCGAATAAAAGTTCGTGAAATAGTTGAGGCTGTGGGCATCTCGTATGAACGAGTTGTCAATATATTGAACCAAAAGTTGAGATTAAAAGAACTTTCAGCAAGATGGGTGCCGTGTCTGCCCACTTCAGAACAAAAACACATTCGTGCTCGAACATCAGCTGAGTGATTGCAGTTGTATGGAAAAACTTCAGTTGATTTCAGTAAGAGATTTGTGACTATAGACGACACTCGGATCCACCATTATATCCTAGAAACCAAACAACAGTCAAAACAGTGGGTTGCCAGGGAGAATTCGTCCCGAAGAAGGCAAAAACAGTTCAGTCGGCTGTAAAAGTAATGACTTCTGTTTTTTGGGATGCTAAGGGCATTTAACTTGTTGATTATCTGGAGAAAGGAAAAACCACAACAGGCCAATATTATTCAACACTTTTAGAACAACTCAATGCAACAATTCGTGAAAAATGTCAAAGAAAAAATCTTGTTTCACAAAGACAATGCACCAGTCCATGAAATTGCTCAACAAATCAAAGCCGAGTTGAAGTTCGAAATCGTTCGCCATCGGACCTACTCATCCAATTTGGCTCCGTCGGATTTTCATCTGCTCCCCAAACTGAAATTAATTAATAATTAAGGTCCAATCAAGAAGTCATCGACGTTTAAAATTCATATTTTGTAGGTCTTGAAGAAAACCATTTTCGTGTAGCGATTGAAAAGTTGGAGATGCGTTGATCCAAGTGTATTGAATTATAGAGTGATATTAAATAGAAGCTAAAGTACTACAAACCCCTAGCTTAAGATGGTAACATATAAATCTAACCTCACTATTCATAAGCTACAATAATTAGATTTATTTAATTCCGCTAGGTTACTAGCAACTTACATCACACCAGAAGTCAATGTTGAGCCTTCCGGTAGTCAAACAGTTAAGCGCCTAGTGGTAGCGAGGAGGCTTCTGAGAAGCCTCCGATCCCTTGAGCGCAAAAAACCAAGCTCACTGAGAAACCTCAGGACTGTAGGTAAGAGTAGCTAATTTAACTTTTTTATGACAATTTATAGCGTTTCTCTTCCATTTTATGATTATAAGAAATTTATGATAAGTAAAATTAGCATCATAAGCACAGACTTTGAGATTCAATTAGTTGGTCGAGATAAATCAAGATGATTCTTACAGACCATCTGCATGTAACATGACAGGTATGCATCAAACTTACTAATTCTTTTAATGAAAATGTGCTTTCACAGGAACCACCAACCTCCTCCAACAAGGAGGATCTTAACGTCAGTAGCAATTGGAATTCAGAATGAGTGGCCGTCTATAAAAACTTAGCAAATCTGAACCAACACGATTTACATGAACGAAATAACGGGCCTGAAAATATATTAAATAAGTAGAATCTAGTAATATCAAATCGAGGCCTACTAAAGTGCATTGAAGAGTATGCAACCCAAGCTACATTGTCGTTTATTGTTTATTCAATATGTTCTTGATTTTTTGATTGGCGACCCGTTCCATACTTGATGTTCTGTTTGATACCCCCTTTGATTATTTGTAAGAGAGACATTTCTAGTATAGTCGGTCTTGTACCTGCTTTTGTGCTTCTAGGTTTCCAAAACTACAATACTCTTTACAACGTGTAACGGTCACTTTTTGCTATCGTTCCATGTGTTATATTAATCTGTACTTTCGGTGTGTTCCAGAATCTTCCTGGTAGTTTTCTCTCGTTGGAGAAGGTTTTTTTAAGAGTGATGAGTCCACACTGAGCGGTTAATGAATTTTTTATTGTAGTTTTTCTACATTTTTAAAATCAATTAGAATTGATTTGACTAATTATTTCCCTGGTATCTTTCTTCTTCTTCTTCTTCTTCTTCTTCTGTTCCTTAAAGCCCTTTCAGGCATCAGAGTGGAATTCCGATTCCCCTTTCATCCATTTTTCACGTTTTTCTGTTTGTTGCTATGATTTTTAGTTGATCTGTAGTCTTTCCTTTCTCTCTTCCATGTTCTTCTATTTGATCTAACCATTTTCTTTCAGGTCTTCCTCTTCTAGTTCTCTTTAATACTCCTATTTCCATCACCTCCTTCGTCAATCTGCCTTGATTCATTCTCGCCATGTATCCATACCAGCTCAATTGTTTCTTCCTGATCTTTTCCTCTGTTGGTTCTTGGTTTACAATTCTTCTTATCTCGTCGTTTCTAACTTTGTCGCATTTGCTTTTCCTTGCTATTGTCCTAAAGTGTTTCATCTCTATAGCATTTATCTATGTCATCTGTTTTTTGTTTACCATCTAGTTTTCGCTGGCATAGGCTATTGAGGAAATTGTGACTAGGTTATGGACCTTCATCTTCATTTCCATTGCTATTTCTTTATGTCCCAGGGCTATCTTGTTTAGTGCGTAGTATATCTTTGTTGACTTATTTCCTCTACTCGTTATTTCTTGCACCAATTTTCCATCATTTGTTATTACATTACCCAAATATTCATATGTCGTTACTTGTTCTAAGTCTCTTACCTTACAATTGATTCGGTTTTCGTCTCGTTCTATTGTTTCTTTTTGGAGTCAGCTATTAGTAGCACATCATCTGCATAAAGAAGGTCACTCACTTTCATCGGTTGCATATCTCTGTATCCAGTAATGGAATTCAGTTTGTTTCCTCGCTGTCTTATTCTCTTAATTATTTTGTCCATGATAATTACGAATAATAATAGGCTTAGGCAATCGTCCTGTTTTAAGCCTCTTTTCATTTCAAATCTTTTTGATGTCGTCCTTGCTATTTGTACATTTACCCTCACCTTCTTATATGTGGATTTTATTACTTCAGTTAGCTTTCTTGATGCTTGTAAATCTTCCAAACGTTTCCATACTTCCATCCTTCTTCTATCTTTCATTCTATTATTCGTCTTATTATGCATATGTTATCGTTAGTCTGTCTCCCCGTGTGCACATCTTCAAGTTTTTCCTTCACCTGCTCTCTTAATTTTTTCTCCAACACTCTTGTGTACAGTTTGAAGCCGACTTGTACTAGGCAGATTGCTCTGTAGTTTTGACATTTTTCATGTATGGGGACTATTACGTTTTCTTCCCATCCTTTTGAGATCTTCTGTGTTTTTCAAGCTTCTGTTAGTATGATCCCAACCATTCCATTCCCTTCCCTCCTAACCATTTGATCATCTCTGGTGTTATATTATCTGCCCTTCTGCTTTGCCTAATTTGATCTTATACACTGCTTTCTCCACTTCGTCTTCCTTTATATCCTCGTCTTCCTCTATTATTTCTTCTTGTCTTGTTTTTTCTTGTTTTTGTATTTCTTTGAAAATCTCCGAATAGTATTCATTCCAGGTTTGAAGTATTTCCGCCTTTTCAGTTTTTAATCGGTTTTGGTTATCTTTTGTTGCTCTAATTTCTTTTTTCTTATTTCCCTTTTACTTTCTTTATTTTCGTCCGGAATTTTCTATTATCCACTTTATACTTCTCATTTATTTCTTCTTCATATTTTCTCCAGCTCTCTCTCTTCGCTTTCTTAACTGCTTGTTTTACTTTTCGTCTCTTAGTGTTGCATTGTTCTCTATCTCTCTGTGTAATTGTCTGAATAAATGTTTTCTGCGTCGTTTTCTTCTGCTTTATAAGTTGTTTAGTTTCACTGTTCGACCATTGTGTTCTTTGAAATTGCTTTTTGTATGTTCTTCTTCCACATATTTCTTCCGATTTTCCCCACAATGTTTCCGTTAATTTTGTCCTTGTTGTCTTTTCTGTTTCTAGCAATGCTAGTTTATTGTCTGATTCTTGTTGATATTCTTCCTTTATCTTCTCGTTTGCCAGTTCGTGTACTGTTATTTTGCTATACTCTTTTACGTTGATGTTTCTATTTATGTTTGTTTAGAGTTTGGCTGTAACTAGTCTGTGGTCTGATCCTATTTCTAGTTCTTTTCTTGTTTCTATTTTTATTGTTATTTGTGTTAAGTTTTGTGTCAGCACCATAACTCTTGACGTTTCTTTCTGGAGCTATAAATGTGTATTTGTCTTCTAATATCTGTTTCCATACTATATTACCTATTATCAGGTCATTTCTCTGGCAAAATTCAATCATTCTGGCCCCGTTTCTGTTTATTGTCTCTTTTTCATGTCTACCCATGCATCCCATCCCCCCCCTATTAATATCTCTACCTACTCTTGCATTCCAGTGTCCCATAATTAGTGTACTCTCTACTGTCTCTCTCGCTTCGTCCAGTAAGCTTAAGTAGAATTCTAGCATTTCTTCTTCTAATGTACCTTCTACCGGGGCATATATTTGTATTACGTTTATTTTTTTCTCTGTTGTAGTGTTATTATAATTATTCTTGAGTTGATTGCTTTGAATTGTATTACTTTATTATCTATATCTTGCGTTAGGATGAAAGCTACTCCCTCCTTTCCCCTATTATCAGTGTTTACTCCTGAATAGTATAGAGTATGTTTTTCTTTGTTTCGCTTAACCTCATTATTTGTAATTTGTTATCCTCCATTTCTTCTGTTATGTCTATCTCTTTCCCTGTCAGCGTTTTGTTATTTCAAGTTCCTATTCCTATGTATTTATTATTTTGTGGTTTTCGATTTTGGGTTGTGTGATTTTCTGATTCATTATTTTCTTGGTTCTGGTTTAGCCTGACTTCCTTTCTCATTCCCTTTGTCCTTAGATAGACTGTAAAGGTCTACAAATTATTAAAAGAAGACTTTAAAGAAGTCAAGATGTAGAGCGAATTTTAATAGGCAGTTTGTAATTTATAGAAAACAAAAAGGGAAAAAGTGAGATTTAAAATTGATGCTACGACAATTTAGATTATGTAAGAAAATACATTTTTACTGTGCAGTTACAGGTTTATACTCGCGCGGCGATGATGCACGTTGCTTTATGACCTAGACGGACAAAATCGTATTGCTAAAATTACCATGAAATGTAGGCAAGTGAAGAACAATAACAATCCGGTATTCTACTAATAAATTTTAAGTAATTCATTCCAATTTAAGGATAGTAATGGTTTCACGATACATAATTAATTCGCTATCAAACAGTTTCTGTACAACTCACCAAATTAATTTAAAGGATGACCTGTTATTATCAGCTAGTCGGCTAACGTATAATGAACATATCTCACACACTCCTCTACTTATTATTATTTGTTGATTAAATTTAAATCTAGAGTAGTATCCGCACTTCCATTAGCACATATTAATATGTACGTGTAAAGACACAAACTTATTAATCATGTTGGTACAATACTAAGTAAGATGTAAACATTTCGAATTAATCCTTCGGGCTTTCTGACAAACAAATAAGGTTATCTCTGAAGTGGAAAGCATTAATCGTGATATGACTCACTAATATTTATTATAAAACATCTTCACAGATGCCTACACCGATATGAATTTGGAATAAACGACAGGTGAGCGACCTAAAGATGGGACAACCTGTGTGACCTAAACTGACCCCTATCACTTTTTAATTATCAGTTGTTGAAGATTTAAGCGCCATAAAATACGTCGCTAACAATTGTTTAACGAAGGATATGATACCTTTTAATGGCTTTAAAAATTAATCACCGTTCTTGAAATAAACAGCCTGCAGTCTCTTTATATATATATTTCAACTTGAAATGAGATTAGAAATCTTGATACAAAAATAATCTGTGAAAGAAGTTCCAAAGTTGATTTAACCTTCAATGAGAAATAATTACAGACTCATTACGGAACTCGAACTGAACAAGAATTTTATAGCTACATTCCCTTGTCGCTGTAATTCTCTGAAAGTTATACAATAGTGGATTCCGAAACAAATATCGAAAGTTCTTGGAAGGTTCTTCTTTTTGCAATAAAAATTTAAGATCCGCCTTTTATATTGGATTATTTGATACAATTGAGATTGAAAAGCTTTCGTTTTCGATATTCCAATTCACTTTTTGGGTTGCTATAAACAGAAATTTACTTTTATTTCTGAATGGTATGCGGTATATTTTTTTTTATGTGGGCAAAAAATTCTTATGTACATATAATTTTCTCTTCTTTTAAATTTTTGAATCAAATTGGATTTACTATAATACCAGGAGAAAAGACGTTGGGAAAGGCCACTCCGTTTATTTTTTTAAATAAAATATAAATCAAAAGTAAACTTCAATTTCTGCCTTTTATTATTGCTTTTTAACCCGAGTCGGGAAAAAGCGACTTTTTAAATTAATTTCTTATTAAAGAATCCACGATGGTTAGAGATATAAAGAAAAGACCATAATTGAATTTTCTCCTCTCATTCCTTTATAGATCTGAATTTTGAATTATAATATAAATAAAAGTAAAATAAATGCAATGTTGCTATAGGTCAGTAAAGGAGCTTATAAAAGACGATGTAGGAAAAACACTGTCCTTCTCAAGTGTACGAGGGACTATCAAAGTTTATTGCCAATTGTCTTCATTGTTTTAGGAGAAATCTGACTATAAACTCAGCTATTTATAGGCCATTGAGATGAAAAACTTTCTAATTATGTAAAGAACATTATGGGTCCAATGGAATTAATGTAACAAGCCTTCAGTATTTAACTTTTAGATGGGTCAGGATATAAACTCATATAATTTAAAACACAGTAAAGATAGAAAGTTCAACTTTAGATGTTTTAACAATATGTGATTAAATCTGTTGCCTCATTTCAAACAGGCAAGTCATAAAGTTCATAAAATGATGAACGCAAAAGACAAAAAGCAATTCTGCACTAATTTCTTAATAAAACCTCGCATTAACTAGTCGGAAAAAAGATTAAAATTAATCCCTTTTCTCTTAATTTCTTGACAAATTTAAATTAGTACGACAGAAAAAAAGGAAGGATTAAAAGCAGTTTTTCTCGTCGACTGTTTCAGGATTACCACATCTCAAAGCACAAAGTACACCTCTATTTAAATACAAAATAAAGCAACTCGTTGCAAACAATCCACTTTCCATGTAATTACTGTCCGGCAAGCGACAAAGCACACAATGTGACGAACAAAACATTGAGAGGACGTGTCAAAACAGGCTGATAAAATGTACAATGTACGTACAGCTTTGAACGGATGAATTCACGAGCTTTGCAATGGATTCTGCATAAACTTAACGATGATTTTTAATGTGTTTAAACTGCCGTATGCATGTGGTAGTAAAAAGACGTAAGGGAATTCCTTGGAAACTTACGTATAATAATAATAAAAGTTGAAAGTTGTAAGGAAGTTTTAGAAAATTCAACAACGTTATTTGCATGCAAAATATTCTCTGTAACAGGTTTAACAGAAGTCGCTGCAACTTTGAGATGTGTGAAGTTAGCATTAAATTAGAAAATGAAACTTTTTCTATTATTAAGCTTCGCTATTCATTGCGAGAGTATGTAGTTGATTAGTTTGAGTTTATGCCAATTTGAATGTATTTACGTAGCTGGAACGAGGTTCAATAAGAGAGGAGACGGCGTCTGATGCAAGCTCATTTCAAAAGAAACTACTGTTACGTTCGGGACTTTTTCTAGAATATTCTAGGGGTGGCGCGTTACAATACTATTCTGAAGAATAGTTGAAATAAACCCAACTAGACTTATTAGATTACAACTATTTGCTACCATATTCTTATCTGCGGGAGGTTATTCACGTTGAATATAATTTTCTTCTGTTTAGGTTGATTCTTTTTTTCGTATTATTTTGATCAAAAATACTGACAGGCAAGTAATACACAATATTTATAAGATAATTAATAACGGGAATCAGCAAAACTGAATTTCGAGCTTCGTCATTTATTGAAAATTAAATTGAGCGGATCTTATCTAGAATCACTGCGCAGGCGCGTTATTCCCCAACAGACAGTCTGAGTCAGTGCCATTCAAATACAGTGTAGCTTTTGAAGTAGCAAAATCAAATCACCCTATATTCTCATTCGATTATATAACGGGATGAGTTTCCAATATTGAGAAGTTCAAATAAATCTCCTGGAAAGAAATTACGCTTGCAACAATTAGATTATTACGTCGCGTCAACACTAAGATATGTCGAGAAAATTCAAAAATAGAAGTTCTGTTGTATCCTGCACCATAGGCTTTATAAAAAAGAAAGTCCTGGGACAATACGACTTTCCCTTCCAAAGATTTAGAATCAAATGCTCTAATTTTAAATTTTAGGGGTGGGTGGAGAAAAAGCAAACTCAGATAGAACGGTAACGCTACGCTGTTAGAAAAGATCCATTCTATAAACACCTCGAATATATAGCAATGGGGGCAATTTTGAAAATTCCCGTACATTTTGTAGTTTGGCGCTAATAGTAGTAAGACAAACGTACATTGTCCTTTAGCATCCCAAGTACACATTATTATTATTATTATTAAGACCCATTATACCCAAGATACTTTACATACAAAATTAGTATGTTTACATTGTCTCTATGTATTCTTTCTAGCCTTTTTGGTCCTGTGCGATTTGTCTAAGTTGTGGAATGGTTTTCTTCGTTTCTCAGAAATTGGAAGCAATTGTTTTGTAGTGTCATTCGAATTGTCAGATGAGAGAAATTCTGTGAATCTTATAGTATTGTAGTACTATCAATCCTACTTTTGCGGGTACTTACATTATTCACTATGAACCCTGAGAAGTGTTCAAGTGGCTAGAGGTATTGAAACTTTAGTTAAGACTAGCATTGAAAGAAAAAACAATAAAAGTGGCCTACTCACTGATAAGTTTAGTGTAAAAGTTCAGATTTTGTGCAGAAAGTATTACACTAAACCTAAAGTCATCAAGGCACGCCTCAAAAAATTATCTAATGCCTCAAATCGACTAGGTACATCACGTTTCTCTGCACTCAAATTTGACTTCAAAATCAATTGCTTGTTCTACAGTGGAGTGATAGACGACGATTTCAAAAACAAAGAAAACAAACAATCTGTGAACAAGCGAAGGCAGACATATGCAGTAAGAAGCCTTGATTTTCAAAAAATCGTTGTTGAAGTAGCAAGAAACGAGAAGATGAAGTAATGACTCGCTTGACTTAGAAGCGCTGGCAGAATCTATGATCATGACTGCTACATCAAGTGTACGTGTATCACTTCCTCTATAGCAGAAAAAAACGTAGTACTGAGTATTCAGAAAATGAATATGTGGCTGCAACCATAAAGGAGATGTGATTTTTTGGAGAAAAGTGATGACTGTCAGCACTCTCTGTCTGACCTCATGTCGGTGGTTACTGGAAAAGCGCCCCATGAAAAACGGTGAAAGCCAAGCTGGAGCAGCAGTATGGTGACCGTATTATTATTTCAGTGTCACGTAACAAAAAGACAGTGGTGTGCTTTAAGGATGTTGATATGAAAAAATGGAAGACTCTTGGTAAGATGAGAGGAAAGCAGTTAGAATAGTGAAAACAACTGCAGAGCTCATACGTGATGAAATCAAGTGAATGTTTTACGAAACTGAGAAGTTTCCACCAGGAGATATTTTTGTCAAAAATTCTGAAATTGATATTCTAAGCCTTCTCGTGATTTTGTTGATGCACCTACTGCTGGGTGGAAAGACGGTGAGTGAATTAGCTGCAGAGGGAATTAAAAGAAAATGTATAGCAATAGCTCACGCAGTAATTGCTATTGTACGTCCTCAGTCTTTTGTTTCTTGCGTGCTGGATAGCCTATCCCTATATTCACACCGAAAGATTAACTCTAAAAGTTTGATTAATCTTATACCCAGCCTAGGAGTTTGCTCATCCTATTCTACAGCTCAGCGCTTGGAAATGTCTGCCATTAAAAATGGCTACCAGAAACAGAAGGAGCCTTTTGTCAGTTCGTTTTTGATAATGCTGACTTCAACGCACGCACAGTCGACGGTCTGAATACCTTCCATGCTATTGCTTGTTTAATCCCATCAACTTGTGTCCAAAAAAGCATGGAGATTCTTGAGTTAAAATCAATTCCTTCTGCAGAGAGTTCAGAAAAACTTGATGTACTTTCTTTGGAAGTTTATGAAAGTAAAGGGAATGGATTGAAAAAGGTAGTTATGAGCGATTCTCTGGTACTTTCTGAATACATTTCCTTTCCACGTACCTATGACATCTTGTGAATGACTACTCAATGGCTTGGAATATGTGATGTACCAGGATGGAAGGGTTTTATGCACAGCGTGACAAGATACTGTACAGTGAGAAGAGCAAGGTCATTCCTCTTTGTTTCATTAACTCACCACCTTCTGATCTCCACAGCTATAAAGTTTGCAACTGAATATTCTGAGAAAATAAAGCAAATTCAGTTGTAATCACTTTCGATCAGTCTCTGTACATGAAGTGCAAGGAGATTGTCACAGAATCTCCTAGCGACTCACAGCTGTCAAATAGTGTAGTGAAGCTCCGTGGATTTCACCTCCTAATGAGCTTTCTAAGATGCAGTGGTTACCTCACGGAAGGAAGCGGGCTGAAGGAACTACTGCGCACAATCTATGCTCTAGTATCTGTAGATAAAATACTCCTAGGTAAGGCTTATTCTCGAGCAGTTAGGGGTCATTTGCTAGTTCGGAATGCTTTAGCCAGAGCCGTAATTAAAGAAATTGATCTGGGTGTCC
>VTPC01002215.1:0-12777 GCA_011009095.1 Ignelater luminosus
AAAAATCAATTTGTTGTACCAATCAATACACGATAAGGTGTTGCCATAATAAATGAATTAATGTGATTAAAAAATTATTTTTATACATAGTTTTACGGTTAATTCCTATGCAATAGCTACAATTGGCATACAACTGTTGTGATTTTTGTTTATGCCTATGTTTTTACTTTTATTTTGTATTTTTAGAAAGTAAATAAGTCTTGGTAATCAAGTATAGCTTGTGCACAATATTTCAAGTTAGGTGCTTTCAGATTAAAATCAATAATACATCTCGTAGTTTCCTCCCAGTTTTTCCTGATTATTCTTCTTCATCAAACAGTTCATCAATTCATAATTTGAAAGGCGTTTTCTCGTTTAATTAATGAATTGCATCGTGCCCAAGTTGTTGAAATTACTGGCCCTTGTTTTTATACACGATAACCGTTTGTCATATAGACCGTGGAGATCGCTATTGTTTTTTGACTGCAAACGAGAACGTCGTTCTTTGCGATTATTGTAGTTTTCTAGTTTGTGCGGACTACCATCAGACTGCATTACACCGCTGGTCTGAAGGTTAATCTCTTCGCAAGACAGACAAGATAGAGAAACCCAACCCTAAAACAAGGGCTTGTAAAATACAGAAATTCTGAAGAATCTTAAATTCTTTCTGCTGAATAGAAGTATTGATTTGACTCGAAAATGCAGATAATTTCTGGGATTGTTGCAAAAACAATGTCAATAACATCAACTTCAATGTTTTGCCCGAGGAACATACTTCTGGCCAAAAATGCTTAAAAGTACTCCAAAGAATTTTAACGAATTTGTACGAAATAAGTCACATGAGCTGTTTCAAAAGATAATTTTCTTTAACCAAGCGGATAGAGAATTATTGGTGAAGAGATACTGAGTAGATAGACCCACGCGATACATACAACTTGTAAACCTTTAAAGGCTGTTGGGATCTAGGTCAATAACAACAGCAGCAAATAGCATTGAAGTAAAAGCAACTTAGAGTAGAATCCGGAAGATGGGGTGTTTTGTGGTTACAGAGAAAAGTGGGCGTTCTTGAAGCAATGGTTAGTGTGGAGGAGGTTCACTTGAAAAGCAATGGAGTATTTTCTGGGATATCTTCAGACTGGAGGGCTTTATAGTTTCCTAAGTGGGGGGAGTTTCTAGGATATCGAGTAGGTTTTCTCGCCTGTAAGGAAAAATCAATAATCGGTCACTAGATGAATATAAATTTTATATAAGTATGAATTAGCATTTCAACATTGTCGAGAACCCTCTTTGATTTAGTTTGCTTGCCTAAGGCGTATAGGCGAAAACGTGACTTTCGCTCCTATTTTACTTAAGTTGTTGGGATAGCAGAGGAGATAACCTGAGTTTTTCGGAATTAGTTTGACTGTTTATGAGCTCTTCAATCGGTTGAAACCTTCTGAATCTGGAACTGGAACTCCTCACTGTGGTTGCGGGAGCTTCCTCCAATATGCCACAGACGTTCCGTGGTCTTCAAGGGACCAGGCCGTCTACAGCCGCTGCCAAACTGCCTACGCTCTTCAGGTTCTTACAGCACTTGGCCATCCGACACCACTCTTCGCACCCAGCCAATTGGCGTGCGGTAGTGCGGTTTTGAAAAGCCAAACGACGTTTTCTGTATCATCATGTGTTCTGGCCCTTCAACACAGTATTTTGCAAACAAAGCTGGCTGGATGGACCTCTTTCTGTAGTACACTCGTCGCTTCGACGGCATACAATTTTTTGAAATGACGCTAAGACAACGGTTCCCACCACATGACAAAGACCTTTTCATGCTTCTTGTAAACATTCATCACCACTACGAGGTGACGTCCGCGTACGCAAATACTGTTGAGTTGATCGGCGTTCTGTGTTGTGCGGAAGGACGTTCTGTATTCACCAATTCACGCATCATTCATTACCACCACTCAAACCAGTTGGCCATCTCGTTTGGAGAATCCGGGAGCTTCTTACACTTGCGATTTTCTGCCATCCACTTTCCAAATTATCATTTGATGACTGAAAAAGAGATTTAATTCCTAAACAGTCTACCGCCTTCGATGATGTTTTGACTTTCATTTACTCGGTTGCTAAAACCCTCTAGCTAGATGAAAAGAGCCAAAGGTAGTGAAAGTCAATTCAATCCACAGAGTAGTGTCGTTCGCGAATTGAGTTAATTACTTGGATTTGTAACAGCATGACAATGAAAATAAATAACATTGGGGGCTACATGAAACTTTGTGAAACTTTCACTGTTGGCAGAATTGAAAGCTTTTGCTACCTTACCTAAGACGTTGAGAAATGTGTGCCTCTAGGATCACTACCATGGCCACTTTCTAAGATGAAGTTGGAAATGCTAGTCAGGAGTCAAATACTTAGCTTCTAAGGAAGCAGACGAAAGATTTTCCAGGTTAAAATCTCCACGTCATGTCGTTGTAATGAAGGTGAACGACCTTAATAGACTTTTTCTGGCCAGTTAGAGAGTACTTAGTTTTAAAATCTGGAAGCTTTGTGCAAATGTTGTTCAAGTACATTCTGAACACTTCTTTCTGAAAGTTTAATATAACTTGTACCTGCCTAAACATCTCAAAGGAGAATTGTGACAATTATTCAATTGTCTTATTCACATCTCCTGGTCAAAAATGCTGGAAACGTTGATTTTGCTAAATTACAGGCTTTATCTATTTTTTTTTGTAATTAAAGAAGAGAAAAGTAACAGATAGCTGATCTTAAAATCGCATTTTTTTAATAGAAAGTCATACAGCTTATTTTGTGTAATCAGTGCGAATAAAAGAAGAAAAACATGAAATATAACAAAATGAAGCAAATCGAATCCATTCTCAATGTAGTAAGTATTAGTTACAAAACTAATAAAATCAATAAAAGTTGCGTTCTAAAAAAAGAAATGAAATTATTCCCAGGTTAACTGTTCTACAATTACAGTAATTTCTATGATACCTTATAATTCAAACAAACACATCATATAAGCAAAATTTAAATTTATCGACCTGGTTTTTTCTATTTATATTATTTCTATAACCCCATCAAAAATTTAAGGATTATTCTGTAAGTACCATATAAGCTATATACAATTTAAATAATCAAGTTTTTTTTTAATTATTATGTCCAAAAGCGACGAAATAAAGAGTAATCACCAAGGGAATGTTGTAGGTGTCCAGGTTTCCATGCAACCATTCAATGTTTCTATTATAGGTATTGAATTTCCATTAGTATTCAGCGCGTTTGTGTAGTGAGCTATTATTCAGTAAACACTTTGAAATCAGTACGTAAAAGTCGTTCTTTATTCTTAAAAATGGCACCAAAACTTTATATGAGACAAGTCAGTCCACCTTGCAGAGCTGTGCTAACAGTAGCTAAAGCTCTTGAACTTGAACTTGAACCTGTTTTAGTCGATGATGAATTTATGACCGGGCCTGATATTTTGAAGGTAAAAAAGTCAATTTTTAAGTTTTGTTCTTAACTAAAATGTCATGTTTACAGTTAAATCCTCAACATACAATTCCAATCTTGGAAGATGATGATTTTGTCATTTGGGAAAGTCACGCAATTAATGGATATTTAGTAAACCAATATGGATCTGATGACACTTTATACCCAAAAGATCCAAAACAAAGAGCTGTTGTGGATCAAAGACTTCATTTTGAATCGGGAGTCCTTACTCCAAGGTTTATGGATGCTTTTGTAAGTTTATTGTTTTTTGCCACTAAAGAAAATAAACGAGTTATATTTATTTTTATATTTAGCTTCCAATACTAATGGGAACGTCCACTCAAATAACAGAAAAAGCTTTTGAAAGAATTGACCAGGCTTGTGAATTCTTGAATTCGTTTCTAGCAGATCGCACCTGGTTAGCTGGAGATGAAATTACAATTGCAGATTTAAGTATCCTTTGTACCATGTCAGCTGTTGAAATAGCAATGGCTATCGATCCTGAAAAATATCCTAATCTTGCAGATTGGTTGCAAAGGGGAAAAGAAATTCCCGCCTTTAAAGAAGCCAACGAGGAATGTCTAGAGAAAACTCAGGAATTTATGACGGAAAAATTAGGGCTGTAAGTTTCGTTATAAAATGACTTGATAATTTTATTCACAAATTACTAACTATTAAGGCACTTTAAGAGATAATAGAGTTGTATAATGATACTTCAGAAAATAAATCATTTTACGTAGTTATATCATGATCTTTTCTTTGTTTCAATTATCTGTTTTTGTTTGTTACAAAAAGGGGTAATTATAAGGTTAAAGCAAAATACTAAAGGTTAATTATGTTTGTATTAAAATTATTTAGGTGTAAAAAAATCGCGTGAGGAGAATTCATCACGCCGGCATTTAATAAAGAATTGACTGTGACGAGAATCTTTTAACTACATCGCCGAAAAACTAATGTAACATTAACTTTTAATGGTTTCATTATTCTTTAGGTTTTTATTATTCCCAATGCAGTAGGTCATTATATTAATATTTATATTATATTGGACTCAATAATGTAACATGGCAGTGCTGAGGTAAAACATTTATTTTTATCGATGAATTTGCAAAATTGTAAACAATAACTACCACTGAGAGCGTGTTTTGGGCCTTTCAGCGTTTCTATAATTCGGGGTTTATCTGGTTAATTTTAACGATTGATGAATAGACATATGATCGATATCTATGAGAAGTGCGAACAAAAGCAAGATGCTAATGGAATATTTGTTGGTCGATATAACTATCATCAACTCACCATAAGTTGGTAAATAGGTACTTTCTCTTTCTCTCAGCATCGATGACAAAATAAATTTGCAAACCGTCGTTTGTCATATTTAAAAATCCAGTACTGTAGTTGTTTAATGAAAGAATTTATATAATGAAGACACTTGGTGTTACCGATACTACCTGAATCTTTAAAATATAAATTTGCTTATATGTTCACAATGTTTTTGGTTTCAAGTAAATGGATTTAAAGAGCTTTCAGTTTTGGTACTAGTTCTTTCAAAATTATCTTCAATGCACTCTTTATTGAGCATTTCATTTTCCCAAGCTCTTGCTATATAGTGGATTCCTATATTTATTTGATAACTAATTCTTTTGCAGTGTGATGTTTTGGCGAGTTCTACTTACAACTCTAACAGAAACACACATTAAATAATATACCGATTTGGTTCTCCATCTTACAGTAAGATTTTACCTTTCACAGTAAGATAATTAATAATTCTAGAGCATTAGATAATGACTGTACTAACAATGCTAGAATTACCCTCTTAGTTGATTTAATGTTTCTCTCTAGTTTTTGTGATTTGCCCAAAGATTCGACTGTATGTTTTCAGTTACATTTTGAATTTCCCTTCTTGTATTGGGACCAGCTAGGACCATATAATATCTCTAGCAAAAATTGATCTTGGAATCTCTTAGCAGTCCAGCATTTTACTCGTTGCTCGGAAGGCGAAAATGCAGCACCAAAGATCATAACTTTCATGACATAAATTTCGATTCTGTATCTGATCTTCTCTGAGAGTGTTGAGTTGATGAAACACCAAATCTATTGCTTTTTTCCTAAATTTTGATAAAATCTCTATTGAGGAATTATACAAATCTGGCCTTCTCAAGGCGCCATTATTGAAACTACGATTATCAGTCCTTCTAGAAATCTTTTTCATGATATCTTTAAATGACATATTGTAAAAGATAAGTTTACTTCTTGATGCAGATTATGCAGTTCTTGATAAATCTGCATCATAGCATCACTTTTAGTTGTTGACAAAAAAGATGCGTTGTTAGAGCATGCTTAGAGCCTTTACAAGTTCTCTGCTGAAAATCAGATTCCAGTTATCTTTCCAAATCTTGGTTGACGACGAGTTACCTTTTTTGTCTAATTTTAGTTTTTCTGCAGGCAATTCTTTTTAAGGGTTTTCTAGATTCTTTTACAATTTCCAGACATTTAAGTATTATTAGTTGCTCTTCTGACAATTTCTGATCTGCCGTATCATTAAACTTTGAATAAATGACATCTTGGTACTAATTTTTAAACACCAGCAGAACTCGTCCATTTCTTACTTAGCTAACTACTACGTACAAAATATAATATAAAGGTAATAGAACCACCAGAAGTCAAACGGTTTTACTTCTTAACCCTGTTTATTACTTTTAGAATTTATTTATTAAACACCATAAAGGTCAGATGGATGTCCTGTTCTAAAAGAAAGGTAATAAATGATTATCCAAATGTCCAAAAACTCAATAAAATGCAATTGTGGCCAGTTTTGCTTCTATCTTTTGCCCTCATCTTGCACAAATTAAAACCAAGCATTTTATCTTGTATTTTCAAAATGAAATGTTAAATCCAAATGGGACTCTTTTCATGAATAACATTATTTGTCTTGGTATGTAATGGTATTAGAAAATATTCACATCAAGTGAGTCATTCTACTCTAAAACAACACTAAGAACCAAGAAGTTAAAAAGCACAATGTAGTGCAGATACGGTGATGATGGGCAGACAAAATGGGCATCGTTTGACTTCTAAAACCTAAAATTCATGATTTAGAGTTGGGAAGGGCCCAGGTATCTTTGATTCCTTCTTATTTGCTTCTTGATTGTTTTAAGTATGTTATCTGACGCCAATATATCTGAGAATTAAGATTTAAGGTAGAGAGAATCATCAAAATCTGTAAATGTTTTCAATGGGAAGTTTTGGACTCCGAAACAACAAACGTAGAAGGGAGGGGAGTATCTTTCAGATTTCAAACCAGACAATAGAATATTCCCCTCAAACTCCGAAGCAGAAACGGACAAAATTTCTTCGGTTGAGATGAAATTTTGTGGTTTTATAAAATATGCAACATTTTGATGTCTCAACAAGTTTACTACAGGAAAAGAACTATGTATGCAGTACCAAACGTGAGCACCAAGGCAGTATTTTCTTTCCTGGAGAACTCAGACATTTCTTTAAAAAGATCCAAAAGGTACTTTTCTTTTCAATGTGCTCATTATCTTGACACTAAAGGAAAAGCCCATTCTTTTCTTTTTTCTACAAAAGATTTTACTGTCTATGTCTAACCCATTAAGTGCAGCACTGTCATACTGTAGTTGATTAGAAATTTAGTAAACTCTAGAACCTTCCGACTTTCCAACCAGTTACGATAATTAGAAGATGATACTTAAAAGAGCGGTTACTCCGATTTTGAGATTTCTCGGAGAAATTAAATCAAGTCTGTCAAGTTTACTTGAAAAGAAAGATTCTTATGTAATCTGCCTAGCCATGAAAACAATAAGCTGAAATCACAATATTTTACTGTCAAGTTACTGTGACATTTGCACATGTCTATATCAAGTCTGATTCAAAGCTTGTAAAATGCAAAGTTTATATAGTACACGTTTCCTGTATTCAAAATGAATAAAACTAGTTAAACCAGAATAAAAGTTTTTGAAGAAAGCGATTTTCGAGAGCATCCAACTATTATCTGTAACAATTCTGAAGAAATGAGGCTTGGATGTATTATTCGAATCTTGCCATTAAACAAGAACTGCTGGAAAATTGATGGCAACCATGTTCTTTTGCTAGCACAGAAATAATCTACAATTACAGCTAAGTCCGTAAGAAAAAAAATCAGAACTTTAAAAAAGAAGAAGAAGAACAAGAAGAACAATCACATTGTGCGCAGTGCAAGACATTAATGTGAAATCACATAGATACAGCATCTAACTTAGTCTAAATCTAAAAAGAAACTTAAGGAAGGTTTTCTTGGGTTAATGAGCTGAAAAGTGCGGTAGACGAATATTCTAAAGACCTTTAACAAAAAAATCCTTCGTTGATCTTAATTATAAAACGAATTTTGTTTTTTTGCAATTTCTAATTGTCTATTGGTTTCTATTTTTATATAAGTGTACATGAGACAATATTTTACAAATAGAAGTAAGTAGTTATCCTAGATTTACTTAATCGTTCTTTATAGTTAAATTTCTAACATATGTCTCGACTAATCGTTCTTGAATTTTGCTTCCCAACATATCTAAACCCCTTTGATTGGCTTCTTGATAATAAGGAAGTTGTTTACATTTCTCTAAAAATTCCAACAACTTCCTATATTCACTTGAAATTGGAACTAGATAATCCAACGTACTAATTGAAGATACACAACAAAGATCTGCTATTGTTAAATCGTTTCCGGCTAACCAAACCTTCTTTTTTAAAAATTTCTCTAAGAATCCATACGAACGTTTTATACTTTCTCTCAAATTGCTAGGTACTGCAGTTTTTCCTCTAAACAATATTGGATACTAGAAATTAGCAGATATTAAAAATTGGAATTTTGGAATTCAATATAGATACTTTACAATAGCTTCCACTACTTTGGGAAATAAGTTCTCTGTGTCAAAATGCAATCTTTGGTCAATAGTTGCTCTTTTCTTAGGATCCTTAGGATATAACATATCATCTTTTCCATACATTCCTACCAAATACCCTGCAATAGCATGACTATCCCAAACAACAAAACTTCCATCTTGTAAAGTGGGAATTGTATGTTGTGGATTTATCTGGAAATAAGATCAATAATAAGAATGTATAAGAAATTCATTTTAATATTACCGAAACTAATTCAGGAATGAGATATGCTTTCGATAAAATGTTTACGTCTACTAATGTTAGATCCAAATTCAAAGCTTTACTAACTAAATATACTCCTCTTGCCGGAGGACTGTATTGCGAAAAAAATAATTTTAGTGAATTATTTATCATTTTAATTAGATGTACTCAAGAATTTAGTGAAAAAAACTATTTGACAAGTTTAAGTGATTTTTGACATGAAATGAGTGCATTAATAAAAGTCATCTAAAATCAAAGTGTCTAGATGAGTTGCAAAATCTCTAAAATTCAAATTTCCAAATTTTTGTTATATACGACTTTATCAAACTGAATGCTCAACACTGAAAATCAAAAAGTTTTTCTTTTCATTGTTACTTTGTAAAGATTGCTCCATTTACAGCAGTAGTTACTGTATTTAACCTTTCCAACTTTTAAAAGAAACTTAGATTCTTATCAAAATCACATTAGCTGTTGATTATATATACAGTATGTCCCCGAATTGGGTTTACAAGAGGAAAAACTTTTTTATTATTGGTTTTAGGACAAAATGTCATTTTTGATAAAATTCTTCCGCTTGTTTCAAAACTTCCAATAATGGTAATATAATTTCGATGTTACCAACAATAATAAAGGAAATCTAAAAAGACGCATTGTTTCAGAATAAAAAACGTCCAAGTTCCAAATTTACTTGAAAATCAGATTGCCATGTTTGAACTGCATCCGCAAAAAAGGCTAACACGATTTTTAATAAACTGACAAATGTTTGAATGTCAAAAATAATTTAAACTATGAAGATTATCTGTAGCATTAGAACAGAAAACCTACTTAATACAATGTTATGGTAGGGATGATGAAAGTTACCGTTACATAATCGAAGAATTTAATGAAAAATTTCCTGGTGTTTATGTATCGCACATGGGTGTACAAAAGCTGGAAAAAAGTATTTAAGATTCGTCAAATCATGGATATCTGTCTTCTTGCTTTCCTGGATTCAGTATACGGCACACAAGACTTAGTCAAACTGATGTTGAATCTCAATGAGGACTGCGCTTTATCGAAAAAAGAGTTTTCTTCATGGTTTCATGCACTCCCTTCTATATCCGTGAGCACCCTTTTGGGCAACAATTGTTTTAGAATTGCTGTAACTTTAAGATTGGGCAGCAAAATATGCCATCCCCACACGTGTCGATACGGTCTTACTGCGAATTCCAGAGGGACACATGGAGTACCATGTATGACGTTTTGAAGCCTGCACTTTCGTTGGCTGATGTTCCATCTATCTGTAAACCTGTTGGTTTATTACGTAAAGATGAAAAACAACCTGACGGGATGATCTTAATACCATGGGCGAATGCTCAATTTCTAGTCTGTGATGCTACTTGCTCTGACACTCTTGCACCCTCAAACTTGCCCTTTTCTTTAAAGATTGCAGGAGGTGTTGCTGAAAGAGCAGCTACGAATAAGAAATCTAAATACAAGCACATCATCTTTATCCTATTCGCAGTAGAGACATTTGGACCTTGGAATGAAAAAGCAGTCGAAATCATCAACATTATTGGTGATATCATCGTACAAAAGACAGGGGATCAAAGATCTAAGACTTTTCACGAGCAGAGGATTAGTATTGGAATTCAAAAGGAAAACGCGGGGACCTTTTCCAATTCAGCCTTTATGGAAAAATTCTTTTATTTGTTAAACTGAGCGCCCATCAGTTATCTATATTTATGTTTTAATAATAATCTCTCTGTTAATTCCCCTCTGCCCCCCCTTCTGCAGTCAAAGTGCCAATAATTTTTCTGGAACGTTTACCTTTACCGAACTTAAAAACTTATACTTGTGCTAGTGTTCTTGCATTATCAGCTTGTGTTTATTACGCAAATTATGTTGTAAGAGACCCTCAATGGAATAGATCCAACAGTGATTTGGAAATTTCTCCCAACAGAGATACTACTATTACTAACAACACAAACAATTTATTTGCAAATGGAACAACTTTTGGGCAATCTACCGGCGATCTGGTCACTGCTTTTAACGCGTGAGCCTATTTGAGTTTTGGCAATGATAATTATGGCATACTCTTGGTTAATCCTTGTGGGAGGTTGTGTTCAAAAATTAGTATTTAAAGAAAATAAAGTAGGTACACAATGAAGAAGATGCTGCGCTACTTTGTTAGTTGGAGATTCATTGCAACAAAATCTAAAACTTTCTTTGCGGAGGCGATCGCTCCAACTAGGCATCAGCAAGTCCCACATTCAAAAAAGCTATCCTTACAAGCCTATTTTAAATCATACTCTGGAACCAGAAGATGAATCAAAACGTTTTTAACTTTTGTTTGTGGATGGGGGGTAAAATTATGAGAAACTCATATTTTCATCATAATATTGTTTCTTGGTGAGGCTACATTTTCTATTAATGGAGCTGTTTCGTCGCAACATATTTCATATTGGAGTGATGCTAATTCTTATTTTAAAATTTTAAATAAGTGCCAATATTTTGTTAAACTAAACATATGGTGTGCTTGATAGCAACGTGAATCAGCACACGTACCTGAACATGCTGCAAAATCTTCTCAGTGATGGTTTAGTTGATTTACCGCTTGATTATCGGCTGCCAATGTATTTTCCACAAGATGGTTGTTCAACACATCATTCGCATATTGTTGTAAAATTTGGCAATAATTGGATTGGTAGAAATGCTCCAGTTTTATGACCACCGCGAAGTCCTGATTTAACGATTTAACGTCTTCATCGACGATCTCCAATGCACTAAAACTCTTAAATGTCTAGTAACGCTAATTTTCATAGAATGGAACTTACCCAAAGAGGAATATTAGATTTCTGGTAATTTATCTTGATATTTTCAACTTAGACGAGTAGCACGTCCACAATTTTGATTTTCATCACTAGTTGGATCACAGTTATCTTCCGAATCGTCTTCGTTTGGGTTAACACATACTTTCATTTGAGATACATGTTCTGTCGTATACCTCATACTAGTTTCACCATTTTGTTTAATTTTCGAAATACGATATGTATCATTAGGGAGTACCTCAGTTACCAAAAATGGACCTCTGTATCTTCGTTGTAACTTGCCTTGCTCATATCTTCTTACCATTACCAGATCTCCAACATTAAACAACATTCCAAAAAACTTCTTCTTGTTAAAGTGCGTCTTACTCTTCTCTTGATTTTCTCTAATTTGCTTTTTAATTCATCTTGTATTTCCGCCAACATGATCCAAATATTCTTGCCTTTATCTGCTATTCTACTGAGATTACTGTCTTCAAAATTAGACAGACATTCATGTAAAATCTCAGATGGTGATTTCCCTGTGGTTTTGTTAACTGCCACATTCAAATTTCTTTGCACTACTTCTAAATGCTCATCCCAATCGCTCCCTTCTACATTTTCCGCCATCAGCGTAGCCAATGAACACGTTCGAATTTTATGCTGATAAGAAAATTTCTTAACCGTTCCAAACTCTACACAATTGCCGTTAATTCCAACTTTGATGAATGGTAACTCGATTCAACATCGGTAGTTTTCTTTGATACATAATAAACTGGGTGAAGCTCTCCGATATTATTAGATTGAAGTAAAATGCCTCCTAAACCCAAGGAACTTGCATCTGTGTGCCTCCGTCTTCTCTACTTTTGGGTTATAGAACTGAACAACAGGAGCCGTAATCAATGCTTATCGTAGATTTTCTAAAGAAGATTGTTCTTCTTGATTCCATATAAAAGCTGCATTTTTCTTGGTCAAATTACTCAGAGGTCTAGCACGTACCGCATAATTCTTAACGAACCGTCGTCGGAAGAAGCTACTCAAACCCAAATACTTCTGTTACATTCTTAGGTACCTGAAAATCAGAAATAGCTTTTAATTTGATAATACTAGGAGGACATTCCCTGCCCCGAAATAGTAAACCCTAAAAAGTCTACCGATTTAACACCAAATCGATACTTTGTAACGCGCAAGTCAAATTAGCGTCTTGTAAAGCTTTAAATACTAAAGTTAGTTTATGGAACATTTTTTCTCAAGATGTTGCTGGTATTAATATATCATCTAAAATAGTTCAATACCACTTTATTTCTTAAATGTCCTAGCACTAATGCAATCAATCTACTAAATTTAAACGGAGCATTAACTAGTCCAAACACTATTCGATTAAATTGGCCCGTCTCATCCACAGTAATAAAAG
>VTPC01002216.1:0-11017 GCA_011009095.1 Ignelater luminosus
GTATTTGACCGATTGTAGAAGTTGAAGGCGACGACGTAAGCACCATAACTTTAGGCAGACTCCTTCTGTGTCGAATTTAGTTGCTGCTGTGACGGAACAAGCTGACATTGTTTTTGCAGGTTTGGTCTGATTCTCCACGTTCCAAACCAAGTTTCTAGTTGTCCAAGTTTGAACGTTAGGATCCTCGACTCTTAATGGTTCTTGAAGGTATTATCCATAGAACAGTGTTGTTTAAAAATTGGGATGTATCAGCGGAAGATGAAAAAGAGGGGCAAAACTAAAGTTCGGTGCAATCGCACGAGATGTTGGCAGCTGGAAGCCCTGTTTGCTGCATCTTGTCAAATGCTCTCTCGATGGACAGAGATGCAGCCATTACAAAGCAAGGAGAGCTGGAGGCTATTGTCACGTTAGACTGGAAGCGGAAAATAGGATTTGTAGTGAATGCACCAAGATGGAATTCAGCTTAACGGTTGGGGAGAAGGTTATGACTATCTAGGAATTCTCGAAATCTATAGTAAACAAGAAAAAAGATTCTTAAGGACTTTCTGTTTGGTGTTTACTTGAGGACAAAGAAGTTCAAGTTTGATATCCTAGTAGCAAAATTTTAAGTTCCGCCAGAGCGTGTGTAGGAAAATTTAGTTTCGGGTAAATTTCAAATGTCGTTTTGACGCTATTGAACTATTGCCACATTTGTCCACTACCATATTGATTTTACGCAGGAATTACCATCGGTTTATAAAAGTATTTAGTAATAAAAGGCTCCAGACACTTCTTTTTGCAAATACTTAACGCTTTGTAGTATTTGACGGTGTTTAGTTGAAACTTTGATCTATAATGAAATATTCTATGATTTGACTGGTTTCAATTCCATAACCACAGTCTACAAATTCAATTGTAGATAATATTGTAGACAATGATCATTAGATTTAACACTAAGTGAACAACACAAAGGCTTAATTGTGTCCGATGAAACATGAAAAATTCTGTACTGATCGATTTCGAATATAAATAAAACAATGTAGATTATATGTGCTACATCTTGATTCCGTTCTTTGCAGTATTTCCAAAACAGTCTCTCATACTAAGTGGTAAAATCTTGAACTGTCTATTCTACAGTCTATCAACTCGACCGCAGAAAATTGAAACTTCCACATAGAATTTTTAAATGAAAAGTTAAGTCATGCGTGTTTTTTGATTAAACTGAAGAGCAACAACAACACGGTATAAGCTCATAGTCAGGAGAGAGCAAAAGTACGTGAGATGAATCCGTTCTGAAAATATTTTGCCCGTTTTTAGAAATTCTGGTATCGCATCTAAATATATAGAGAAGAAAAAATTAACCTCTTGATATAGTACTGAACTCATCGGTTTCTCCTTTTCATCTTTCATCCTTTAGAATTTCAAGGTTGTACTGTTTCGCCACGGTACTATACCACCGGTCAAATACCTTGGCATTACTTTCATTCTCACCCTGAAGCTCTGTTTGGACATTGTTATTCCACACCTACAAAGCTTTCATCAGACCCGTGATAGAATAGCGATTCACCGTCTGTGCAAACACGTCTCTATATGTGAACCGGACGCTCCGACAGAAAGAGAGGGCCATTTTGTAACGATTCGTTACTTTTTATAATATAAATGCTCAAATCTTTTAAAGCCCCGCCAAAAATTAATTAAATTAAGTTGGTATGAGAAGAACAAAAACAATGCAAGTTCGTATCTTTGACTTTGTTAATTTGATTTTCGTAAATCATTGTTGAATTTTATATTTGGTTTGCTCATTTATTAAACTGAATTAGGAATTGTGTATTTTTATCCTTTTTCTTTTTAAATTATTTTTTGTAACGAAAGAGAACCTACTGGATTCTTCGTACTCCTCCTTGAGAAGTAATTTTCAACTACGCCTATATTTCAACATTTTTTAGATTTATGTAGTCTTCTCGTATAAAAATTTTGTAATTTAAATTAAAAAAAGTAAAATGAAGATCGAAAATTATTAATCACCCTTTTAAATTAATTTTTACAGGTTAAGTCACTTTCCTATTTTGAACTCAGCACGGAACTGGATTAGGTTTTTTGTTTGTTATTCACTTCGAGTGAGTTTTAGTGCGAATTTTTCTCTCGTTAAATTCAGTTGAATTATATTGTTCGTCGACTTTGTATATTTGGTCGTCTTACATTGTTCCCTAAAATTCAGACGAGAAAGACTGCCGGAGGCGAAGTGTTACTAAGAAACAGGAAACTTTGATTATGGCATTAAAATTATAGGTAGCTGTAAATTATGAAAATATTTGTTCAATATTAAACTGTCTTTGTTTCGTTTAAATTTTAAAATTTACTTTTATAAACATAAATATAGTTTGAAATGTGGATATGTGTTATTAAGAACATAGTTGTAAATATAAATAACTTTGATGACGTCATCTCAATTTTGAGTTTAAATAAAAAAGTTATAATTTGAAGTTTGACGTAGTTGTTTATAAAATCCTTTTTTGAATTCTAAAGAAAACGTATGGATGGGTTTTCTATTACTTTGGGTTTTCTCTGTGTATTATTAATAGATAGCAAGTTTGCCCAGGGCTTGGTTTTCTACCGAGATCAAGAAAACACTGGCGCTCAACTGAATTTGGTATATTTGTTGTTACTTTTAAATTTAATAAGTAGAATTGTACTGCAGTCATACAGAAGGGAAGGAGTGTGCGATAGAACGGAGACTTCTCCTATAGGTACGCGCCTCGAATTCATGAGGGGTCGTTACGTGATGATGGCGGTAGAACAAAACAAAGAGCACGTTCTCGAGATTTGCAAAATACAAGCTTTGCTTGCTCCACCTTAACACCTCCCCTTGCATTCAGACAAAAATCACTTTTATTTCTCTCCGCGAGATGACCGACCAACTCAGTTAGCGATCTTCGCGCTACGCTCGCATTTGGGAGGTCCGGGAATTTCTTTTGAGCTTTCTCACTAAGGTTTTCCGTGGTTACCTCAGTGGTTAAGACAAATGCCGGAACGATATTTCTATTGACTTTTACACAATATTCAATCATTTCTTCACAACAAACACCAACAACAAGGAACCGTCCCCGCATTGCATCCCATCTACCATCGTCACAACACATTTAGCGCGCTAGTACTCGAACATCCACACCGCGTTCATGTAGCATTAGAACACAACACAGGACGAAACCGAAGTGAATCGGGTTTCTACGTCACACACCCCTTTTTCCAAAAACGAATTATTTTCTGTTACGGTCGAAGAAGACTTAAACTTGTATAAAGGTCTCCAGTTTCCAAAGGACTTTGGTCATATTTATTATTGTAGCAATTCATCTATGCAACGATCTTTGAGGACCGTTGGGCTTTTAGGAGAATTTATTATTTCCTTGTGGTCCATATCGTTTCTGTATGTCTTTGCAATTTTAGATCTAGAATTTAGAACAAATTCTTAAACTGGCTTTCACCGTTAGGATTTTTGATCTGGAAGGACGGAAACTTATGCGCAAGGATGAAGAAATTATTTGGTCTTTCAGGTATGTACGAACTGTAGCACTCTAGCACAGAAAAGTAGATTTTTAATTGTGTTCTAGATTACTCATTAAAACATGATAAATTTGGTAACTGCGTTTAAAATTGCAATAGTGATGCAGTAGGGGAGATAAGAATATACCAAAACTGATCAATTTCAGTTGTATTAACAATTTATCAAAACATAACTCCATACTATTCGTATAAAGATATGAGGGGTAGATAAATGGTCACGAAAAATCTAATTGTATATATGGGGCTGGAAATTGGGTCTCAAGGACTCATAGCTCTTTTGCATACAAGGCTGGCAAAAGAAAGTAAGTATGCAATAAGGGGCAATTAAATTCGGGAAGTCACTGTTTCAGGATTCATTAGTACCACTAAGGAAAAACACGGGAAATCTTAAATGAGAACGGTTGGGTTAATTAATAACCTGTTCAAGTACCTGCATGACACTTCAAGTTGCGTCCCTCAATAAAGGTCATGTATTATTAATAGAAGTCAGTTGATCTGCAGGTACTGGGAATTATGCAATTACAAACAAATGGACAACCAATATGACCTCTTATGGTTTAAATTGAATTTGTCTTTATGACACTGTTTCAGATAATACTTAGAAATAAAAGTGAATCAAGGTAAGTCTTGACTATTAACGTGAGTGTAAACTCGACATTAAGAATTTAGCTTCTTTTCTTATTATTAGATTCTATTTTTAAATTTGCTACGAATCTAATTGATACTTAAACGATGAGAGATGATGAATAATAAATTGTATTTTCAGAATTATAAGACTTCAAGGTTTCAATTTTATCAATAGTTTGGATATTTATAGCAATTACTCCAATAATTACGAATATTAGCTTTATTATTGATTACAAGTCATTAGTTGTCTGTAGACCTATTTTACATTCATAATATAAAATGTCAACAGTAACGTTAAATGATATTCAACATATGTATGTGCCTCCTACGCAATGAAAATGATCTACATATAACATGAATGGCAGTCTGATATTCTCCAGGTAAAACACGAAATATTTTTTGAATATAATTTCAAACATTACTTCACTTTATAATTTTTTTTAATTATTAAATTAAATTAACTAAATCCAGAATTTTTCTAATTTTTTGTCTGAATACCCTACTTTGTTTTGAAATTTCATTTCTTTAAGAATCGTCGAAAATATTAAGTATTTTTAAGGAATTTGCATTGTAGAAAGCAGGATATGATCAAATTAAGTATTTTAAAAGTGAACCAGAATTATGAATAACCTCATGTGAACATTTTTGTAAAGTTTACATTTAAGCAAAAAAATGCCGGGACATATAAAAATGTTTATTATATAACAAAAAGTCATTATAACCAAAAGGGGTTCAAGTCGATTATCGTCTGTAACACTTTGATAAAATCTTTTTTCCTAATTCCTTTCCTAATTGACATTTAAAAAACTGAAAAACTTGTGTACTTATAAAAATTATTAGACGTCTTTATAACTTTTTAAAAAATTAATTTGATTTGAACAATTTCCAATTAAAAAATCTACATTTACAATCAGAAAACTTCAAAGCGTTAATTAAAAAAGTAATATTCTGAAAAATCAGGAAAGGAAAAGACTTTTTTCGATTTAACGAAAAGTGTGGTATGAAACAGAATTCATTTTCCAATACATTAATCTTATAAAAATTTTCGAGTGAAGATAGTTTCGGGAGTAAATTAAAAAAAAGCTTTTTATCCTTACTTCCTTGTAAGTAGGAAGTTGACATATACTTGAGATTGAACTTTGAAAGCGAGTGCTCTCTCATATCCAAAGACTCGAAGAATCGAACGTAAAACCATTCGTTTTCAAGATGAAAGTTTTGACCTGCAGCACACTCTAACCCTATCAAATTATATCAAAACTTTAAAAGCCTTAAACCTTCTTCTTCGCCGTATCTTTGGATCAGAGAATTGTAGGGGAAGGAATATAAACAAAAATCTTTTTGAAGTTTATTACTTTTATTGAATTTAGAACTCGAGAAAGTTTACAGATAATTAATGTTTTTAAAATAAAACACAACTACCTAAATAAAAATCCCCACGTATATACCCACGTATCTGTACTCCAGAACAAACAAATCAATTTATCGATTTGCCACCCTAAGAAGCGTTATTACAAGGATAATTATCAAATATACACGAAAAGCAACCTCAATCAACTTTTTAAATCTGCTCGACTAAACGGTTTCAACTATGAAGGATTACAGTTCATATCTTCAAGAGGATTTTATGCCCTTTCACACAAATATTGATATTAATAGTTACTATATATGAAGTGATGAAAGATTTCACTAATGCGTCTAGCTTTTTTTATTTATGAGAAAAGGAAAGTCATTATGTTTCATTCCACCGTTTCTTAATTAAGGTCATATAAAGCTGCTGATCCAGATAACCTACCGCTAGAAATAAATTCTTAAAGCACGTCCTTTCACTACCTTAATGTCTTACATGCATTATTGGCATTAGTGTGAAACAAAAGAAAATAGAATCAATAACTGCAAATGATAAAGTTAAAAATGAAGTTTGCCCTACTTCTGAACCTTTGATCATTAGAATTTTGTTTTAGTTTTTATTTTGAACTACTTGGTCTTTGTTCAGTTGTTTACTTTATATAACTTGTAATACATAATTATTAGTATTTGCACAGTTAACACTCTAAGACTCAAACTATAAGTACAAATTCCTTCATTAACTTGTATCAATAATGATAGATTACTAACTTTCATTTACTAAATTCACAAATTTCACTCCATAAAAACAGAAACACAAATAAAACGTTTAAGAAGGTTATAACGGTTGGCAAAACTAAAATAAATATTTTTGAACTTGGTTATTGCTAATCAGTTAAAAATCTTTTCAATGAAAGGTCGATTAGAAACTACCAAGTTACGTAGTTGGTCAGCATAGGTCGTAGGTTAGGAGGTACATAACGTAACATGTTCTTACATCTAATTGTTCTTAAGATTTGAGATTGTGAAAATTTGTAAACCTGCTAGACATCGAAGAGTTTACAGTAGAACCAATGATGAAACTTGCAATAAATTGGAAATATTCGAAGAGCAAACCGAGTATAACTACTGCAGTGGACCAAAAGTGTAAATCAAGAAAGAAAAGAATCTCTCAATAGCAAAAGCCTTAACTCTATTAATGTTGTCTACAGGAACATAATAGATCTGATAACAAATCCGCGATATATTAAAGAAAAAAAATTCATAGAACAGAGATGAAAATAAAAAACAAAGATGATGTAAAACAAAATTATAATTATAGTAGACCGATAACGCACCAGCTCATTCAAATTTGAAAAAGTTATTTCAAAATACCAAAGTTTGCCGTTGGGCTACTTACATCCCGATTATTTAATTCAATAATGCCGTACTACTTTCAAAAACTTTCTAAAAAGCACAAGACAAAATTCACATTAGTATTTCTAGAAAATAGTACAGGCGATACAGTAGCAACGCTGACAAGACGAATGTCTGTAGGCACACAATCATTTACAACGATTTTGGTAGAACTTTGTTTCTGTATTCTAAAACTGAAATTACGTTTTCTAAAATTGAAATTGTTTTTCCGGCAACTAAAATTAAAAAAGTTTTCTACTATTTCTAATATCTTACATCCCCTATAGGCAGCTGCATCAAACAAAAGAGAGAAGAAAGGGTCACACTTAAATTACCTAAATTCAAAGGATTCACTTAATACTGTAATTGAAGAAAAGTAACCAAGGAGGTATCTATTTGCCAGGATGGAATTACCGCTGGTAGCTTTATAAGATAAAAACCTTACAATGAAAAACAGTTAGAATGTACCCGATAATTTAGTTGGTTACCGTAGGCCGTAAGTTAGGAGGTACATATAGCAACATGTTGTGATTATAGAAAATTGTGAATCTGGTAGACATTCAAGAGTTTATAATAGGACTAGCAAAAAAAGCAAAGAAATAATTCATTTGCGAATGAGATCATACATAGAGTTCGTCATGAAATTGTTGGACAAGGAAAAAACAGCTCAACGAAAACTAATATTATTCATCGATGAAACTAATCTCAATCTGTTTTGTCATCAAAGTCCAGAATAGAATCAAACATGCCAATAGTAAAGGTCTTCATTGCATGGATGTCATTTACTGGAAAGACAAACGTGATGCATTCAATAAGTATTATTTCAAACACGATTATAATTATGTTGGATAATGCATCAACTCATTCAAGGTATTCAAGTTTATTATTTGGCTGCTTACACTCTAATTATTTAATAAAAATATTATAATGCCAAGAAAAAATCACAGCATCCTTGTTAGGACTCAAATAAAATTTAGACTAAGATGTTTAGAAACTTGTACTGATAAATAATTTAATGGAGATTATAGAACATGTTATTTCCAGGAAAAATTTAGAACTGAAACTAAAGAATTTCTGGAAGCTATTAAGAACATTTAAAAAAGCATTCAGTTAAAAGTGCATGGAATGAGCAACGAGGCATTGAAAACATTTTTTTGTTTGCAATGAATTGTCTGTTCAACGGTATCATTTGATTTTGTTTTCTATTTCATAACATACTCATTAAAATATCAAGAGAAAAGAACAAAAATCAAGGCCTATAATTATAACTACATATTGTAGTGGTTGCAAACGTAAATCAGCTACAAATGCCTTCAATTGTACATACCTTACAGTTTATGTAATAGACCAACTGCTATCGTAGTTACATAGGAATTCATATTAAATTAGAAAGAACTAAATAAACATTGGAGGATTATTCGCATTTTAAATTCATTCAATCTAATTATGCGACAACGATACAGCTGTATCCTTCGGATAGAGACTTTAAAATGAACTACACAAGTACAATCTTTAAAAAATTTAAAGGAAATGAGCCGAAATGACACCATGCCAAAAAACTGCTGAGGTTAAAAAGTAACTGCAAACAATTGATAGTAGAGGTCGGCGCATGACGTAAACTAGAATGGGTCACAATGGTACACACAGCATGACCCATAAAATGAGCAAAAAAAAGTAATATTTACATGAATGGGAGTGAACGTGAGCCAAAACCATGTCGATGGGCCTCAAATCAGGGCGAGCCTCTTCAAAACCGAAAGAATACTGCTTAGAATTTTAGATACACTTTTAACCTTTTTTCTGGGAGATGGGAACGTACTAGAGACGGGCTGTCAGAGCGATAGGTAATAGGTTTGGACAAGCAAACCGGGCAAATGTAGAGACTTATGAAAATTATCATCAGTTATGAATCCCATGACTGTAAATTTCATGATACACGGGGGATAAATTACAAAGCAAGAAATAACCTACTCTGTAATAAAATTTGTGGAGTGCATTGACTGATGAAAAGGATTAAGCCAACCGTAAACTAACTTTTCCTTGGCGTTTCTTTTGTTGGATAGATCAACCTGACTGAAGTAAGGTTCTAGTTTAGAACGCACCAAGCGAGACTACTACTAAGAAAATGATGATAACAAAGTATTTAACTAACAAACATGTTACCTAAACATATTCCGGCTATATCTATATTTTATATTACTAGAATATTATACAATGATGTGGTTATTACATTTACAGTTTTACGACATCCTGGACAGAAATCTCTAGAAGGAGTGGTGTGGTTGCGGTGATGACTATGAGATGTCGGCGCTAAAGCTTCGTGCTATGCATGTCGTTATTTAAGCTCTATATATAGAGCAGCATCCTTGTTAGCACTCAAATAAAATTTAGACTAAGATGTTTAGAAACTTGTACTGATAAATAATTCAATGGAGATTCTAGAACATTTAAATATTCTTTCCAAATATTATCTGAAATTATGAAATAATGTTCGTACAATATTATTACTGAATATTAACAGAAGATTACGAGAATATATCAAGAACATATTTTAAGATAATATAAGAAAAATATTCAAAAAATGTTACATTTAATATTACTGGAATATTTTTTGAAAATATTACTGTAATGTTATTACCAAATATTAACAAAACATTATAAGAAAATATCAAGAAAACATTTTCAGCTAATGTAAGGAAAATATTCAAAAATGTTACATTTAATATTACTGGAATATTTTTTAAAAATATTACTGTAATATTGTGTGCTGCTTGGGATAGCACACGTTTCACTGACAATTTCAAATTTACTATCTTCATCAGACGTCGCCTCACAGTAGTCTCATTGACTGCATCGGTTACTTTCTCCTACTTTTTCTTAGACTGCGTGACATGTCTTCAAGAGTTTTCGCTTTACGATTGCCTAATATTCCTCTTTTGCCCCAGTTTATGACAGTTGGAAGAGTTGACCTCCTTCGAAACAAAATCAAAGTTGTTCTCATTTATCTATCCGTATCTCTGCTGTAATGGCTAAAATAGAACAGATCTTTCGTAGTATTTCACAAACGGTTTAATTCGAGCTTCTAAACACTACTCTTTGTAAATATTTTTTATTGATCGTGCTTTAAGTGCTAAAAAGTCAGTTTTAGTCAGATTTGTAAATCCTTGCCAGATAAGGTATTTTGGTAACTTATTTCTATCTTTTCTCCACTGGAATCTTGTTCGAATCATTTATGGTTAAAAATTCTAGAGCAGACGAGAAGTCGGCCTTAATGTAGGTCTTATCATCTATCAGGACACATTTAGAATCGCCCTAATCAGTTGATGTGCAGGTTTCTCGCTTAGGTATTCGTCCGTTGTTTTTGTCCAGCGTCTTGCAATGAAGCCAAATTGACTTTATTGATTTGGTATTCTTAGATTTGTTAGGTACAAATATTATCAGATAAATATTTTTGAAAGTTGCAGAAATTACCGTAATATTCGTGGTCTTTCTCAATTAAATTATCAAACGGTTATAGCTGCAGTGATACAGATGGAATATTTGTGATAATTCCACTAAGAATTTCGATTTTGTGCAGATCATCTCATCAACAGCTTTTTAAGAATCTCAATCGGTTTTGATGTATCTCATTTATTACAAGAGATAGGCAGATAGGATTTGCAATATACTTGCTAACTTTTCAAACCAAATTCATTGGTGAAAGTTACAAGCAAACAATCCAAAAGGTTTTATTTTCTCGAAAGTACTGCCAGTCTTTTCTTGTCAAAATATTATAAACAGTTCCCTGGGTTTTGGTAGGATTATTAACAAAGGAAAGTACAACAATCCATGGTACCAATCCTCATTATTTCAACAGGAAAAGAATTACAGCGTTTCCGAGAAAATGAGAAAGTTCGACCCGTTGCTGAGAATCCAAAAAGCAAAAGACAAACGCTAAATTTTGTTTTCATCAATGAAGTTGGGCTGCAAAGTTAAAGTACTAGGTGCAAATTCCATCGTTCTATCGCTTATAGTAGTCAAGATATTTCGTAAATATCTTATAAATGGTAGACGCTGTCCTAACTTGTAGAGGTTTGTAGCTTAAAAATAAGAAAAAGGAAGAGCCTTTTTT
>VTPC01002216.1:16017-38387 GCA_011009095.1 Ignelater luminosus
ACTAATGAATAATTTGAAAGAATCTAAACCGATTGGGGATATTAATTCTGATAGTCTTAATGATTTTTTTTCAGTTGCCGACAAAATCAAGTTGTAGTTGAACTTAGAGCACAGAAAATGGGATAGTAAATTGTTAACTTGATGATAAAGATACACAGCAGTCCAAAATTCAAAAATTTAACAGTTCTTCCGTTATTTAAGAAGGTCGACCTAAATCAGATTGGTAATTATCGTTCAATCCTTTTATTTGGCAAGCTATTAGAACTCATTATAAAAAACAGATTGTTTTATTTTGATAATAATTCTTTATTAAATCTAGGGCAATTGGGTTTTTGTACCGATAGAAATACAATTCAAGCTGTTAGCAAATTTGTGGAGTCTTTTGAAAAGGGTAGATATTCTATCCATTAAATTTGCAGGTCTGACAGATAAAAGACAATGCGTGTTTGTCAATGACAAATTTTCTGATATGATATACTTATATACCAACCCGATGGTTTATCGTCATCATCAGACCTTGCCCTCAAACATGCAGAGGGGTGGTTTCTTGCTAACAAATTGAATTGTAATAACAGTAAAACCCAAAGACTTATCTTTTCCTCTAATACTACTTGCACTAAAGGGGTAAATTCCACATCACTTGGCATAACTTTGGATAATGGTCTCAATTTGTCAGTGTCAGTAATATTTGTAATAAACTTGCTGGCATTTTATTTCTTATGAGAAAATTAAAAAGCCTGCTCAGTTTTGACCTTCTGAGAACGTCTTACTTTGCAGTTTTTCAAATTCATGTTACTTATGGAGTAATTTTGCGAGGCGGCTCTTCTCAAGCTGATAAAGTGTTGTGCCTGCAGGAAAAGGCTATCAAGATTATAGTTGATGCTTTGACATTACCAGGTTTGCATAGACTAGCTACCCTCCTAAAGATTCATAAAACTAAAAATATTTTTTTAAGATCGTCTGATATACATAATTATGACACAAAATCAGTCAGTTTATGTAGACTACCTCAATTTTAACTGGCAAAATGTGTCAAGAACTTTTTACATATTAAACTTTGTCATGTTTTTTTGGTTATGTTTATGTTATAATATTCTGTTCTTTGTAGGAAATACACGAGTTTGTATTTTGATTTTTTGTTTTTGATAACTCTTGTAACTTTAATGACTCGCTACAAACACTGTAACGTGGTCAAAACCAAAAACTAAAATTTTTAAAAGTGTCAAAATCCTGATAAACTAAGAAAATTGATACTGAGAATGCAGAATGTAAAAAGGTGACAGTGCTGTGTTTCGATACAAAAAGTCTGAATCGAGTTGTACTCATCAGACGTTAAACATTAGATAAATTCTGAAAGCTGCGAAAACAATTTCTGATTCTGAGAAATCTTGAAGTTATTAAAATCGTTGTTTTTTAAAATATTCAGCTGAACTTATTAATTTTCACTACTGCAATTTCTAGCTACAAATCCTTGTTGGTATAAAAGAGCATTCTGAGAGACGGATAAGCAATTTTAAAATAATTGAGATATCAAGTTTAGAAAAAAATTTCTTGCGAGTTTTGCTGATAAATGTTAGTATCGTTCAAACTTCTAGATTCAATTTGCAATATTTTCAAAAAGAAAATACTGAAGATAATTTTACTGAAAGCATTTATTCTAGAAAGTTACGTAACCTGCAAAGTGTTTTTCTAAGTTGGATATTTCATTTCCAAAATTGTAAGAATAGTTTTGTTTATGATAATATCATTTTTAAATCAATTCTTAATATTTATGGGAATAACGTAAAAGAGAAAATTTTCAGCTTAAAACATTTTTTTTCAATTTATGCGAAATAAAAGAAATTGAGAAATGTATTGTTAAAGACTTTTTAAAAGCAGCAATAAAAACAACTTTTAATAACCTTTAATACCACATTTGCAAGATAAAATAAAAAAAAGCTTGAAAATATTCATTTCTTAATTTCCATCGTTTTTAAATATCCCAAAACGTAAGGTAAAATAAAAGCCGCACCAACTCTGTCAAAAGAAATTAAAATCAGTCAAGCTGTTAACTTTACCATACTGATATGGTGGAAAAAGATTTTTTGTAGGCCAAACTACAAAACTCTCGATTAAAATTGATAACACGAAAACACGAAAAGTTTAAGCGATTATTCTAAAAATATTTCTTTTATCTGATCCAAAGCACAACTGTTACATAATTTCTAATGTTATAGCTGTGAGCATTACTAATTGCTAAACTAGAAACTAATTTCGTCTTCTAATTGAAGCACTAAGACAGTAAGTGGACACGTTTATGTAAACTTTATTTACATATAAATCCGATTTATCAGTGTAACCAAACATAAAATACAATGTTATACCGTAATAATAATAATAATATCTTACTGAAACACCAAGTTTATGAAATTTACATTTATTCAGATTTTATGTTTTTATGAAGTTTCTTGAAATAACCTAAATTATTAATAACATTTTGTTCATCATTGAAAACATCCCATTTTTTTAATAATGAATAAATCCAAATTATAAACAAGAACAAACATTAATAAGAGTTGAATTAGCGATTTAATCTACGCCTACACAAATTTAAATTGAAAACAAAAATTTATAAAAAATTCTGAATGTCAGCAAAATTATCTGAGGATACTCAAAACGATGATAACTAAAGTAGCTCAATTTATTTTAATGTAAGTAATAGTACAGTTGTAGTAGTTGCACTTTTCGACTGTGTAAATTTGAATGCTTCGTTAAATTCGTGCGCTTCTTCGACTTTTAAGAGCAACCCGTTTATTTTTATTTACTTCAAAAGTCATACGAATGCAGTGATCCGAAAGTTTCGTTAAAGAACTTGGGAATATTTATAAAGCGAAAACTCGTTATACACACCTACATATGAAATATTTTGTCGCTGTTGTTGTTTTGTTTTCCTCTTGTTTTTAATTTAAAATCATTGTGTACACAAGCAGATTGTTCTACAATTAAATACTAAAGCTCATAACGAAAACGTAACACGAAAAAAGTTCGTGAATTATAAACGAAAGTGTTTTTTTCCTCCTTTTTGCTCGGCACTGAAAAACGAATGTATGCGTATTTAGAGTTTTTAATAATAAAGGTACCGTGATGAATGTCGAAAAACCGGCCTCATATTACGTGAATGCTTGGAGGTAAGTTTATAAGCTGCCTGCTGTCTTGTTTGCATACGAGATTAAAAAGAAGATTTAAGTTTTCCGAATCATTATCCCAGGTGAGCCAGAGAAGCGCTGCCTTGACGCGGCGACCAGGGAAATCATTTAATTGTAGTTCTAAATAAGGCATTCCGTTATTTTCTTTGTTCGGATTTCCTTTCATAATATACACACAGGATGCCGAGGATGTCCTTAATTCGGGCAACCGAATCCATTCATCGCAAGTAACTCCCGATTACCGCATCTTAAACTTTTATGTGGTACCATCGTATTTCTTTCTTAAATGTTTTTTAGATAATGTAAAAATAATGCCGTATTAAAGAAGGGTTAATTGCCTACACTTACCTTGATCCGCCAGTAAAGCTTTTATGCACCGTTTAATGACGTCGTTAAGTTGAGAGGTTAGTGTAGCAGAAGGTACATATCGCGGCGTCAGATTTTCGATTAAAAGCGTACAAGGGATGCACCCTCAGTAAAGAGACGTCGAGAACTGAACGTCGTCTGTAACTAGCATCGATTTTAAACAACACCGCGCCGCCAAATTCGACTTGAGCGTCGCGACGGTGCGCGCTGATCCTGCGCTAGCTGCAAAGCTGTTGCGCTTTGCTTTATTAAAATGGAATTTAATAATATCCTTCAAAAGGTATGACTATGGCTATTTTGTGCTGGACTAAACAATGCACGCTTCGAAGTTGGATATAACGTGAATTATATGTCGAACGCTGGACAAATTTTAGCGAAAATTTCCCGTTTGCTTTGTAAATGTATCGCTTTGAAATTTTCCTGTAAGTGACACTAACGTGATATATTGTCCGGTTTTATAACTTCTGCTTTCGGTTAGCATCAGTGCATTCGCCAGGGATATTTTGTACGGAATTTGCTTTTTTATGCCTTGTTCTACTAATGCTGATGTTTTCTTGCACACTTTCTGCTATTTTTATTGAAGAAATAACTTACCCACTAAGTTCAAGTAAGTTTGAGAAGTTTTGCCAACATTTAACACATTTTGACAAATTCATTCAAAGAGACTAATTGTCTCACAATGATATAACATAAAAAATTCAAAGACTTTATATTGACCTTAGAAGAAGGCCAATGTCAATCTCATTCAAGCGAAGAAAGTAAAGAGGTAGGATGGAGAAAAGTCAACGTTACCATTCAATCAATAGAGACTTGTTTTATTCTTGTAAACTCCGTTTACTTTTGTATTCTCTTTCTACAGAAAAACATGTTTTTTTCTCTTCAGTTACTTTTCTCTAACACTTTTGCAATAAATAAGCGCGCGCGGGTTAATTTTTTAATTCCCGAAATTAAATTCAACCTCAATTTAGAGGTTTAAAGTATGTTGAATACATTATGGTCACAGAACGGGTTTTAAAACGTGTTTAAAGGGGTAGGCTTATTTTTTAACCCTGTTTATTGAGAATATAAAGCGTTTTGACAAATTTACAAATAGGTAGTTAGAATAAATAATTAAATTTTGTGTGAAAACGCCTAAAAGCGTAAAATTCTGCGAAATTTCATATTAACGCTGTACTCGTATTTTGACACTGATTTATCGGTTTTAGGAATTACCTGGAAATAATCATATTTGGTATTATTGAAGTAATTGATAGGGTTTTGGCCAAAATCAGCATAATTATTAAAGCTTTGTAAAGCTGTTCATTCTGTTTATTGCTTCTCTTTTTGACCTGCTGCCATATAAGGTTTTAAATGTCTCACCTTTTTTTCTGGATACTCAATGTACATTCTTATGGAATTTTCTAATTCCAGCTCTAGTGTTGTTTTTTGTTTAGTTTTATAACTATAATTAGAAATCGTTGTGTTTGTAGATTTATAAAGAACCGTCTGAGGTAGTAATTTGCACACACCATGTTTACTAACCTTTTCAGGGAAAGCTAGTCTGGCTCTAGTGTTGAACTTTGCCTTACTGGAATTATTTGCAAAGGGTTACTGTTAGGATGTGTTCCGTAAAAGATTTAAATGTTAAAAATATTTAGCAAATTTGGAGCAAACTAAAACTAAACCAAACTAAAGTGGAAAATAAAATAATCATAATTATGCATTCTAGAAATGCGATTGAAAGATCTAAGCAATGGTTTGCAAAGCAAAAAATTAAATCTGATAGAGAATAAGTAGAGACATGTTACGGTTGAATGTCATCCCTGAAAGTTCTTCATTTTAATTTTTCTACTTCTACTAATAATTATTTTTCTACTAGTGTATACACTCTCTCTCTCTCTCTCACGAGAGAGGTTTGTTAACATTTAATGTATAGTTATGAGACCAGGTGTTGTATATACGACTGTAACGGAAGAGAACGTGCCTCTAATCAACAAGAACAGGCTGAATAGAGAAGTATTAATTTTCTAGAGAAATATAACGTTGCGTTTTATGTAATTACTGCTATTGAGATTCTTGATAGCAAAACTGAAAATTAAATTTAAGTTCAACTTTGAATTATCATTCTGTCATTTAAAATCTGTCCTATTTATATGATAAGCATAAAAATCGGCATAACATTGATAATGATTGTAAAATAACAACTAACAAGTTATTACTTAAGAGAAACTGATACTTTTAAAATTAAATGTTCTCGACGGTAAAATTCTTAATCCTGACATGTAGTGGTGCAATAATTTTAGTAAAATAATAACAAAATAATTAAACGAATTAAGTCCTCTTAGATAAAAAAAAAAGTGAAAAGAAAGAACACAGAAATTGGACAACTTGAGACCTAAGAGCAGAACAGCTTGAAAGACTCCTCTATGAAGCTACATAACTAATACTTATACAGACCATTACAAAGTTTTGTTAGGCTCTCAAGGAGGCGACATGGAATATCTCCAGAATCACTGAAATAATCAGCAATGTAAAATTGGTTTGGAAATTACCAATCCATTACAATTTTACCAAATATAATTGGATTTATGACAAAGTTATCTGCCACCTATTAATTAATTATCTGGAGAAAAATTTGAAAAAATTAAAACAATATCAACTTATATTAAGGTCCTTCTAAGCGGAATTAATAATGAAGAACAAGCAATAAGATTCCTTATGGATTTATCTAAGGCCTTTGACGTCTGTGTGAAGCTGTTACAGCAAAAACGGGAATTAGTGACGCTGGGGCAAAATATTTATAATACAATTAGACAGCTTCTTGGCCAACTCGGCAAGTCGGAGATAGCTTACTCTTAAATAATAAAGCAGAGAAATACGTCAATCTGACGGTAATTGTTTCTCTCTAAATAATGACTCGTCATAAGTCAACTGTACGGATTTTTGGTAACTTGTGAGATTTGTTATTAATTTCTTTATACTTAAAAGAAGTAAACTAAAAATTGAACTTTTTTTAATGTTAAGTACTTTGTGACATATAACCACAATGAGTCCCGCGTTTGGAATCGTGATCGTCGTGATGTATATTTGCAAATAAGTTTTTCAAGCAAAACATTCAAACATCAAACTAGAGATTTACAAATATGTATTGCTAAGGAAAGCAAAATTAGAAAGGGGTTCAATTCGATATGTAAAATAATATTGGCAATATTTATTTGAAACCTCGAATGGATGAAATTAGCTAATTTGCTTTAGTATCTGCCAGACTTGTTAGTTTGCATCTAGATAAAGAAAACATTTCTAAAAGAAAGCTCTGTCTAACTTATCAGGTCTTTCTAAAATTTGTTAAATCTCTTTAATTAGTTTAGGGTGGTCCACTGTGAGACAAATGATTTTTTCCATTATTTTGAAAACTAAGTTGGTGTTGCTACCTTGCGTGAAACTCGTGTACTACCCCACCATGCGATGCCAAAATGGCTGACTTGTAGAACGGTAGTTAGAGCGTGTTTACCTTAATTTTATGTTTTTTGGCATTTAAGAGTTTAGTCAATTAACTGTGGTGAACGCTTGTCTGATAAAAAATGAAATATTTCTCAGTGAAGCAGGGTTGTCCACTGTGGGACACCTGAGCGCGTCCACTGTGAGACATACCTCAAGTCAGCTCAGTTAGAAGTGCTAAGAGAGGACAGCTTGTCACAGCCTGCAACATTATCTGCTATAGTATTTCCTCAAGTCCACTGTAAGAAGCACGTGCTTTGAGGAGCACCCAGAGGCACCATCGATTTAGCCAATCCAAGTGGCTGGATGAAGTTATGGAACATTTTATTAAAGAGACTTGTTCTACGAAGGAAAACCCAACGCTCCTAATCATGGACAACCATAAGAGCCACATCTCTTTGGATGTCATCAACTTGGCGCGAGAAAATGGGGTGACCATCGTCACAATGCTCCCACACTGTGGCCACCACCTTCAGCCACTTCAGCCGTTTACAGCTCTCTCAAGGCACATCACAATACTTCAGTGGATCAGTGGATGAAAAACCACCTAGGAACCCCAATGTCCATTTATGATATTTCAAGGTGCTTTGGTGTAGCATTTCAGAGAGCCATGACTCCAACTAATATCTTGGCAAGCTTCAGGAGGACAGGAATTGCGCATTTTGACCGTCATGTCTTTACTGATACTGACTTTTTACCTAGCTCTGTGTTTGACCGCCCAATGCCTACCATGCTAAACACTACTGTAGGAGTAGACCTAATGTCTGCCACAGCAGAGGGTTCCAGCACAAATAAGGAATCAAAGAAGCTTGATGAAAACCCTAATTTCATTAGTCCTAAGGAATTTATTGGATATCCAAAGGCAAAACCCCGGAAAGAGAAGCCAAATAAAAGGAGAAGAGTAGTTTTATGCATTCTTACGGATACGCCACAGAGAGAGGGCTCGAGCGAAGAAAGAAACAAAAAAATCTAAAAAAATCAAAATGCCAAAGTCAGACCCTCCTCGTCTTTCGAGGAATCAGAACCGGAAATGTCTGATCGTGAAAGTTCAGGTGGTGAGTTTTGTCCTTCACCTTCACCACCAGCTATGGATTTGGTATTAAATACAAATCCCAAGCTAAACAACTTTGTCCTTGTAAAATTTGCGGTCAAAAGGTCGGATACAGACCTGTTCTATGTAGGAAGAGTATTAACAATAAGTGAAAATCAAAACAAATTTCGTGTTTCATTTCTGAGATGCAGTAATAAAATTTCAAACAGCTTCATCTATTCAACAGTGGAAGACGAGTCAATGGTAACGAAGGCTAACATTGCAATGATTTTACCTGAACCTGTTGCAACTGCTAAAATCAAACGTCAAGATCGATTTATTACATTTAAAATCAATTTTGATAAAAATGTCTTGTAGTCTAGGTAAAACAAAAATAAACTTTGCTTAAACATTTATTAAATGCTTTTTTTTTAAACCCTTCAAGACAGTGCATTAACTCATTATAAAATACTGTCTCACAGTGGACCTAGAACCTAGGTGTGTCTCGTAGTGGACTATGGTGTTCCGTTCTGAGGCACTTTACCTAATTTAATAAATTAATTTAGAGCTCACTTATTTTTTAAGGTTATAGCATAAGGATGTTTAGAGGTGAGCAGTGACGATGATAGAATATGTAGAGGCTCCAAAGTGGTTTGCAACATTAAAATATGAATTGATAAAACAAAATTAAAAAGTTTGTGTCTCGCAGTAGACCCCCCTCCCCTACACAACAAAATAAAATTTTTTCAGACTGGAGACCAGTAAATAAACAATCAAACTTTATAGCTAAGAGATAGTGCGCGTTTAAGTACAAACAAATCGTTGCTTTATATGCTTTAGTGCTGCAAGATTCCTAATACTAAACAGAAAACGCTTGTTTCAGCGGTATGCAAAACTAACTCTGGCCTTATTCTGAATCTGAAATGATCTCCAATAGACCAATTTTGATTGAACAATACAAAAGTCTATTTACAGTCAACCTAACAAACTAATTATGAATCGGGTTTTAAAGAAGTCGATGGAATTTGTTCTAAAAAATAAATCTAAACTTGCTTTGTCAGTCTTATCTGCCAATCCGCGAGTGTATTCAACTTTTTACTACTATGTTGGCACCTCACAAATAATATAATTTAGTTTGCGCACAGTTTACTTTAAAATAAACAAAGGATCGGGGCAAGATTTACAAATCTACAGGTTTCCACCACGAGTTCGATAACCAAACAGGTTGTGAAGGAGAAATAAATCCTAGTGTACTCTTGACATGGGGTAGCCAATGCTAAAATGATCTGGAGAGCGATGTTGCCTTAATGCGTTGGCTTATAGAGACAGACAAAACTGCATCACCCAAAAATCTTCTTGTAGTAAAGACAAAACTTATCCGTGCTACGAACTTTGAAATGAGCTGCTGCTCTCGGGTAGTATAAAATTTTCCTAATAAAAATGGAATGAAATACCAGGTGTATACCTATGAAACGAGACTTTCAGCTATTAGACCACAGATGTCGCTAGGAGTATTTTTAAACTGTCCCAAATGTCTTATGTTTTTCGTCTGTCATCTGTCAACAATATTCAATTCATTGTTTGTGATGTTTCATACAACAACGCATTTTTTTCGCTCTTAAAAATGTCGAATTTCGTGCCTTCAAACTACGATTGCGGACATCGTTGATTTTCTGTTATCAATTGAAGAAAAACGCTTCTCAAGCTCATCAAATGCTTATAGAAGCTTACGGTGGACATGCTCTAAGCAGAGCACAGTGCTTCAGGTGGTTTGAAAAATTCCGAAGTGGTGATTTTAGCGTGGAGAACAAGGAACGTGGCCGGCCACCGAAAAAGTTTGAGGACACCGAATTGCAAGCATTGTTGAATGAAGATGATGGTCAAACGCAAGAAATGATGGCAGAGCAGTTGGGAGTGACCCAAAAAACCATTTGCAAACGTTTGAAAGACATGGGCATGATTTTAAAGGTCGGAAGATGGGTGCCGCATGAACTGACTGAAAGGCAGCAAGAGAACCGAAAAACCACTTGTGAAATGCTGCTCTCCCGGTTCAAAAGGAAGTCTTTTTTGCATCGAATCGTTACGGGTGATGAAAAATGGGTGTATTTCGTATGGCCCGCCCGGCCACAAGCCAAAATCAACGGCCAAACCAAATCGCTTCGGCCGCAAGGCAATGCTGTGTGTTTTCTGGGATCAGCATGGTATGATTTGGTACGAGCTATTAAAACCAGGTGAAACAGTTGACGGTGCACGCTACCAACGACAATTGGCCGATTTGAACAGCGCTATACACCGAAAACGCCCAGAATATGCCGATCGGCGTCACAAAGTAATTTTTCTTGATGACAATGCACCACCACATCGAACAAGAGCGACCCGGGAATTGGTGGAGACGTACGATTGGGAACCGCTGGTGCATGCGGCTTACTCACCAGACTTGGCGCCTTCCGATTATCATTTGTTTGCATCGATGGGCCACGCATTTTCCGAGCAGCGCTTCAATTCTCACGAAGAAGCCAAAAAATGGCTCGATGATTGGTTTGCGGCCAAAGACGGCCAATTTTTTTGGCGCGGCATTCACAAATTGCCTGAGAGATGGGTAAAATGTGTCGCTAGCGATGGCTATTATTTTGAAGATTAAATTTGTAACCATTTTTTGTTAATAAACGTTTAAAATTGAAAAAAAAGTCTCATTTCATAGGTATACACCTATGTACTTTACCAGGGGTTTCCTTGAGGCAGGAGTCAGATATTCCACGTTGAGGATTTCGTTCCAAATAAACGAAACCTCTTGGAAAGCACAGAAAGGGCTGAACGGTAGATGAACAAGGATGCAAAGGAACGCACCTCACAATTACGACTTCCACAAGGGATACGAAATAAGTTCCTTTCTAAAATTGAGAACCTTTAAAAAATGTACTCCCCACTTGCGTAGAAGATCAAAAATATTTTTTATTGGGAACTCAAACAGGTCACAAAATTTCTTATTAGGTAAATGAAGGTAGGAGTAACAAGCTAAAAATAGAAAATGCAGAACGCACTCATCTTACTGTCTTCTAGAAATCGTCTTGGCTTGACGTTTCTAAAAGATATCTAGATAGATAGTAGGAACTAATTTTTTAAATACAGTAAATCTTTCGGTATTTAAAGTCATTTTATAGAAAATCAGTGGCAATAAAATTGAATTCACAACAACATGCTCATTACTTCTCTTAGATAATCTGACACTGGTTAAGATTTACTGCGTTTAGGGTTTTAGAAACAAATGAAAGAAATTGTATTTTGCAAACAAATTCTATTTTGAAAATAATATTAAGAAAACGGTTTAATTCTTACATTTAACGACTTCTTATATTAATATTAAAAGATACCTTCTCACATTTCAAGCTTGAATATAATCAAATGCACGCGTTTTATATACGAGGTACTCTCAAAAAGATTTATTAATACGAGTACAATAGGGTGGGTTTTCGTTGTTACTTGCCTACGTGATTTGATTACAAAAATAACCTAACAAAGTATAACATCTCACTTAGTAAATCAAGGTTGTAGCTTTAAGATTGCTAGATGATTATCTCTGTAATAGGTAGATAATAAAAAATAAAAGCGGCGCACTCCCAGTGGCAAATACTAGAACAAGTGCAAATCTTAGGGATCAATTTTAGACCGTCTGCTCTTCCATAATTAGAAAGACATAAAATTACAGATGATAGTTTCGTAACGCTTAGAATCAAAAAGGGCGAAAACAGTAAATGATACAAAACTTACTGTAATAACATGGAGGTTTAGGTTATAAAAAAGTCTGTCTAAAAAGGTACACAAATTTATCAAAAACCGCGGTTTAGGAAGTTTAGCAAACCACCCTCTATTTCTCATCAAACTTCATCACAAAAAGATCTGCGAACATCTGCAAACGTTTGGTAGTCGACAGAAACATAAAGTTGTAGCAAATTATAAAAATAAAAACACTATTCCACTTATAATCTTAAAATGTATTTGCCTGATATTTAAGACAACTATTGGCGATGAAAATGTTTCTTACTTATCAAAATTATTTGCCTTGACTGGCTTCCGCGAGAGTTCTGTTCGTCGCAGTTTTTGTTGTCTCTTTCTGGAGACTAATGTTTGTAGCTGTTCTTCATCTGTATTATATTCGTTTTTTTCTTCCTTATTTCCTTAATTTCCACTAATTTTACATTGTATACGTCTTCCTTTCTTTAAATGCTTCTTGTATGCTCCCAAAGTTGCATTTCTAGTGGCGTGTGTAAATTCTGTTCCCATAAAATATTATCTATTGTAATATTACTGTTTATCACAGTGGGTCGCCCATACCTATCATTTCATTTTTTGCACCGTTCGGCATTTCCTTTTTTTTCAATTATCACTTCGCGATAACAATGCTGGTCAACTTTGCAAAGCGTTCACGAGGCGAGTTACAGTTCTGGACAACAATCCCTCTCTTTTCTATTTGACTAATGTTGGTCAAGCCACTTCAGAAAACGTGTAGCAATTACGTTTTTATGTTCATTATTTGCTTTAGAATGCACCAATCGATGGGGAATTTGTTTTGACTTTAATCAAGTGCAAGAAAATTAACAGTCTCTTCGGGAAAACGAATGTCAAATTGGAAACCGGCTGTCGCTTATTTTGCATTAAGCTTAACTGGGTGTTGTAACGTTCACTTTTTGCTTCCGTTACATGTGTTTATGTTTAATCTGTGCTTCCGGTGTGTTATTGTATTTTTTGATAATTTTCTTTGTTGGAGACCTTACTTTGAAAGTGATGAGTCCACACTGGAAGCTTGATTAACTGTTTGTAGGTTTTTTTTACATTTTTATTAATTAATTAGGGTTGACAAACTTTTTTAGTTTAATTGTATATCCCTTTATTTTTTGCAGTATGTTGAACTTCCACAGCTGTAGTTTGTTTTCTAGTTAATTTAGTTCATGTGAAACTTGGGAGTTTACTGGTTGCTATTTTACTCTGTTGTTACTTGATCATAAGGTGGATTATCAAAATCTCAAGTCGTCACTGATTGAGTTAAATTTTTCTTTTATATTCGAGAACCAGAATCTCCATTGGTGGGAGCTCTTAGCTGAGGTTCGGTATGGCGCTCCGCGCTTAAGCGAGAAGCAGTGAGGAGGAATTTGTCGCCAATACAGTGTGTTGGAAGTGTTATGCCATTTTGTTGTTTGTGTCAAGCCTCAATTCAGCTAGGGTAAGCGGATTTTCGTCTTGTTTTTCTAGGTTTTATGGTAGATTTCTTTTGAATTTTTCTTATATTTTCTGTCATAAAATAAAGAGAAAACTTTAAATTTTATATTATTAAGGTACAATTATAGTTTTGCTATTAAGAAATTTTATATGCAAGTAAATACTTTTCATTGTTCATGTACAAATGGTGTTAGTGATAAGATTAATTTATCTGAAAGTAAATTTATTTCTGACTGAATTTTTGAGGTCAACTTTATTACTTCTTAATCAACGACCCAAGGCGCCGGCTTGAACTTCTGGTTGTATTATAAAGTGAGTTGTGGTTAAAAGCAAAAGTAAAGACTTAAAAAACAAATAAATATTGTAAAATCCGACTGAACTCTATAACTGCGTATTACCTTTCCGATATTCGATACATTTTTATACAAGGTAGTACTAATGATACATTTCTTTATACATATTAATGAACTATTTCTCTACATAAAAAATGTTCTTTGGTACAATGACAAATTTAAGCTAACTCGTTTTGTTTTATATTTAAGGTTATGTTTTACCAAAGAAAAAGTTACAACCTAAATTTAACTTTTATAAATGTACATACACGCCGCCGTAGGAACTGGAACACTGCTGTGTGTTCTAATGTCAGTTTGCTTTTTATTGATAGCTTACATGTTCTTATAAAATATTTTGCGGTGAAAGGTTATGGGTTACATGCAAAACTAAAAGTAAAAAAGGAAAAGATAAAAATAAAATATTTATAATTAATGTAAGTTTTATTTTGGCTTTTTTTATATGAGATAAGAAAATAAAATAAAAGAAAAAATATCTGGAGCAAGTACTAATAAAGTGAGGTATTTTTACGGATCTTTGTTTTTATTGTTAATTTATTAACATAAAAGTAAATTTTATCTTAAGTAATATCATATGTTTAGAATTTTATCAAATAATATCAAAGATTAGATTTTGAAAAAGTTGCACGAAAGTGATTCTTGTGGAAGAAAAAAGCTGTAAAGTGCACAGCTCGGATTTATACGCACAATATCTTTTTAGTGTCAATACAAATTCACGTAATTTGTTGCAGTAGCTAAAATCGAACACCATATCTGTCATTTATAAATCTAATTCCGAGTAAACAAGAAATGAAAAAGTGATGGACGGCCAAATATACATCAGTGACAAATATCAATACAAAATGTATTAGTGATTGAAAGCATTTTAGGAAAAATGTATTCACTGCTTCTCTTATATTTTTATGATTATAAGAAGAAAATATTTGAAAAACTTTAATCTAGACAGAAAATATTACATATGTAAGATCATTTGTTACAGATATAAATCTCATGAAATAAGTACAAAAGCTTGACAGAAAGGTAAGCTAGACCTTGAAGCAAACCAAAAACCCGCAGATTTAAGTTAAATTGAATCGTCGATTCTATCATATGGAAACGTCTAATACTTAAGAAAAAAATACAGACAATAAAAACTTCAAGAGTTTATTCCCTTAGTGCAAGCAAAATATAAAATCTCCTTTTTGTTGCCATCTTTTCAAATTGAAAACTAACTCAATATCAACCATAACCGCATCATATAAAAAAACAAATATTATCTCTAATATGAAAATATTGCAAATTCAAACAACTGGAAAACCGTAAACTTAATTTAAATATCCGAGACAACAAAACAAATATTACACAATGTGCACTACTATCATCTTGCGGAGGTATTGATAGCTAGGGAGAAATTTAATTTTACTCCTTATATTACATACAAATTATTATCTTCTTTTTGTAACTTCTATTATGAGCTGCCTACTGATCTACGTGGGTGTTCTTTATCTTGCATTTTATTGTATTCTGGTTGTAATTCTCATTCTGAAATATTTTAAGAGACAGTTAAATTTAATTCTCGTTGGAGTTATTTTTATATGCATCTGAAATTTATTTCTTTGTAAAATCAAATTTTACATTAACCTACCAGAGTTTCTACTTTACATAATTTTGATTTATTGTTTAGAAATTATTAATTTCTGAGAAATGTTACACGCTTTCCACCGCGCGTGCCTTGCTCCGTGAACCATCGTACAGCCTTACTTTAACTGTACGTCACATAACACTAGTAGGTTCTCTTCCGATGGTCGTACTCAGAGGTGCAAGTAACATAAAAAAAAACGTTCAAGGTCATATTCCAAAAATCCACGAAACTTAATTATTCTTTTATCATCCTTCCTTTGCCCTTTCTAAAATTCTTATTTTTGGTCTCCAAACTTCAATTAAGGGAAACTTTTTTTTCTTGCCGATGATCGGTCGGTGTGATGTTGCGCGGATGGATAAGCACGTTGATGGTCGTTTCCCATTACATTCTCCATCACTTCTATTACACTAGTCAGTCTGTCACCCCGACGGGATTTGGAAATCGCAACGACTGGGAAACAGCAGTGTTTAACCTCAAGCTGCCGTCGCAGGTTACCAGTCACAACCGCCTCACTCACACCTCACGTCATCATTGCATCGTGCGTAGATGCGCTTGCCACCTATCTAAAGAAAACCAACAGTTCAACAGTTTCTTGGAAGCAAACAGAAAACAACAAATAACTAGTGCTACCTACCATCCTGGTTGATGCAGTACAAATTCCCAATCTGTACCGATACCAACACCGTCTACTTAAGCGACCGACAGCACCTACACCATCAGCAAGAACCCTACCGTTTTTGTTATCGTACCGTACCGCAAGAACACCAAACTGTAAATACCCAGCGTGTTTCTTGCATTTTACTGCTACTTCCGGGTGGTTTCAAATGTGCTAACTCGGTAGAAGTACTAGAGCTTGTATTGACTTTGCTGCAAAATACACTTTATGGTGTTAATAGTAGAAAATTTGCTGGTATATAAATTACCAAACAAGCTATACAAAAATTTTTATTTCTGCCACCCTAACTTTAACCGTAGCTGTGCCGTGACTTTTAAAAAAAGACCCTTAAAATAGCGTTTCTGCAGTTCTTTGGACAAATGCCTTTGATTAAAGACCGTTGGCACCAACGCGACGCAGAGAGTAAAAAGCCTAGAAAGGCTCTCCTGCGAGTACCCGCGTTATGCATCCTATCGTTAATAGAAGTAACGTGAGCAGCTGTACTTCATTGCAGAATAGACTTTGTTTTAATCTCTTTAGTGCTATATTATGAAAGTCAATCTTTGAGTGGTATTCCTGTGCAGTTCTATACTGATTAAACTTGGGCAGCAACAGACCAATGCATTTCGTTTCATAAATTTCCTAGAAAATCAAAACGCTGTCAATGGATAATAATTGATCAAATCCCATTAAGAAATCCAAGTCAAAGATTTAGCTTGCTTTACCGTAACCATGCCACAGAAACCCACTAGAAGATTTGGAGTGTTTAGTTATTGTATTCCACCCACAAGAAGGTTGTTAGGGTAATTCAAAATGCCCATCGATTAAGTCTTAATAATAATCTGCACCGAGCTCTGAAGGTAGTACACTTGCTATCAGTTTATTGAATTACATCTTGTACTAGACGTAATTTTGCATTCCTCAGGTTGGACAACTAGTAAACGTGTTCATGGCAGAGTTTCTCAGAATATGGTAACAGCGTCAACAGATAAGAAATTAAAGCATCATATAAGTCTAAATCTTTTAATTATTTCCTTCTAGATTAAATAGATTAAGTTAGTTTTAAGTAGTTCTATTTATTCCATAATCAAATAAATTAGTAATATACTTAGATGTATGAAGATAATTAGAATTCTTCTTCCGAATGGCAGAGTACAATAAGAATATCTAGGTCATTTGAATTATTGACATTGCCACTCAGCTGTTGAGACGATATGATCACTACTAAGGTCATCTTACCGTTTTAGTCTCTGTCTATTATTTTATCTTTATTTATTACTCATAACGTGCTCACGTACAAAGACGAATTGCAAATTACGAAACCTGAAATATTGATAATATAGAGTTCGTTGTATGAATTATACTTTATTGTTTATCTGCAAGAAAATTTTTGTATTGACATGACGCAGATACGTTCATTAGATTCTGTTAATTACTATCTTAGTTTAAGTTACGTTAATTTGACTTTGGGTTTCATTGTTCAAGTTGTGTATCGAATTTCTTTTTTAATTTTACTTTCGATATACTTGCTAATCTATATTTTTGCGTTTGGATGTTTCCGTTTGAATCAGTAGCATGTGCAGTAGATAATTGTAAACCGCTGTGAACCAGCTCAGCGGAAACTGCTAGCCAGACCGTGGAACTCATTCTTGTCAAATTTTATAAAATGTAAAGCACTAAACCAAAGCTTTAATATACCATGGGTGCCTCTCAGTTTACCTTTATTAAGCAAAAAAGGAAGTATTAACGCTCTTATAAGTTTACTGATTTATGACGGAGCCTTCACCATGTGGACTGACTTACTGTCATTGTCGCGTATTGATTTAATGCATTTTGTTACTTTTCCTATTTAGAGTTAGCTGACAACTAGTTTCATCGCCAAACCTACTCCTCTCCGACCTTCCTAGCTGACCAGGTGGCACTTTAATTTTATGTTGACGGTAATTATTTGCAACTCCTGTTTTTATGTAACAAAATATGAATCTAACTAAGAATTAAATTTCCACGGATTTGAAAATTAATTAATTAATTGTCTAAATTCAATTTTGGATGCATTAAAATAATTTACGCAATAATAGCGGATTTTATGAATTTTTCTTGAGGAATATTGTTTCTCCCCTTGTGAGTGAAGTAACATAATCAGTACCATAATCCGGTGCTTGACTAACTTTGGCATATATTTGAGCCATCAAGTAAATTCTGGTGAAATGATGGAGTTTTGCTTTTATTTGGCTTGCAATTCCACCACACTTTTTATTTTAATTGCTACACTTCTTTATTTGTCTTAGTCGATGTACAGCTTTTTACATAAATAATGTCGCAGTACATTCTCTCAATGAATGCATTGATCAAATACACGAAAACTGATTTAACATTAATTACATAAAATCTGTTTCTTAAGAGGCCATAAGACGTCTTTGGATAATCAATATGAAATTGGATTTCATATATTTAGTTATAATTGCTTCATTAAAAAAAATGATCTGCGACACTATTTATGCAAAAAGTTATACATTTCCTACCATTATCCGACTTTTTACTAAGCAGGAATGAAAGTTTGTGCAGATTTTTAGTAGAAACACTTTTAATTACCTCATCAGCATCTTACACTACACATCTGTTCTAGTATATGCTGCAATACCTACTTGTTAACGTCGCAATAATTAATTAATAAATTTAATAAGATATTTTAGTTTGTCTATGACTCATTAACTGGATCTACTTCAGTAGAAGAAAACTGTGGGTTCCCTTCCTCCGGAGTACCAAAAGCTAGTTACACAAATAAAAACCAGAAGTGATCATAGATAGCGAGGGCTACAAAAGGTTTATCAAATAATAAGTTTAGTAGAAAATAATAAAATTCAAAGCTTCGATTTTGGTTTTGAAGAGGCTAAGAAAATCTAACAGAAGTTGGACGTGTCAGCAAAATCGGAGATAAACACAATTTGCTTTGAGGCACTCGTATTTAAGTTTATTAATTGTCAACTCTTTTTAATTACTTTACACTGGCACCCAACGTGAAAACAGCAATTTTAGGAAGTTACTAGAACAAGGATAAGCACTGACTTCTTGTAGAAAGCAAGAGGTATCCTTTAGACTTGTAGAAAACGTGTAACGTTTTAGAAATACCTGAAAAGGAAAGTATGACCAGAGAAGGCATACTTAGTACTTACAGACTTACTGCTTAAAAGACAAGAACATAAGTAAAAAATGGTTTTAGTGACGAGGTAAGGCCATACAAAAACAACGTCTTGTTTATCTCATCTATTAATATTATTGTCGAAAATTTTTAATCCACCACAGACAGTTTGCAGATCCGTTTCCACCAGCAAAATATGCCCTACGCGGTCTTCCCAAAATCAACTCCAGGACAAACAATAGATACATTGTCGTAAGAATTGCTACAAACAACTTTTTATAAAATTTCATTAAACGTCAGAGTTGTATATGAAGACAACCACAACGTATAGCATCCAACAATAGCCATGCTAGTATCGTTTTAATTTTATACAAGCGGTTTTGCGGTCCAACAAAAACACGATATTGACTTACCAAACAAAAATTCTGCAGTGAGCTTCGACTGACTTGCAAAGGCAGATTTTAGTATTGTTTCTGGTCACTTGAATCTTGTGAACTTTGCGTGTCTGTACCTAATTTATTTCTACCAATCAGTATGTTCTACGGCAGCAACAGTACATAAAGGGATTTCTAATCTTTCTTTGAACAGTCATAGTTTTTATTTTAGCAAGATATCCCAATCAATCACTTAAATATTTCAATATATCAGATCAAACCAAAACGTTATTTGCTTAATCTATTTATAGCCATGACAATTTTGATTAGAATAACAGTATTACGTATGTAAACCTGTTTTTGTTATTTTTTTAGGAGATGAAAGTATTTGCCACTGCGGAATAGAAATCTGGCTACAGGAAACGATTGTGGGGCTTTCATTGTGGTTACTGACATTCCAGCTAATCAACGAAAAACTTGATAGTTGATATGAATATTTATAATATACAATGTCCTCAGAGTGTATGCTGAGGCATATTTCTGTAGGAAAGTAGGAGCTTTATGGTAATTACCACTTATAAAATCTCATTTACATGTTGCACGTGGTCTTACAGATAGTAAAAAAGAATTTAGGAAGTTTGGGCTTCCAAGATTTTGGAGAACTCTGTTGTAATTATTTTCATGTGAAACGTTGCATTCTAGAGAAAATAAACATGTTGGAACTAGAAGTCAAACATAAGAATTTCTTTCATTATTTAAGTGAGCTCCCTGCAACAATTCTTTGCAACTTTAAATTTAGACTATTGAGTTGTTTGGTAGTTTGAGATTTCACTACATAATTATACAAATCGTACTTATTCTGTTACTAAGCATCCAGAAAATGCAATGGCAGAATTGCCTATTTCTTAATCACTCACGCTGATGAATTTTGAATAATAATTAAAATCATATCCCACAACTCGTATCCATCACGTCCAAGAAATACATCATTCAAATAGACATAAAATCAAGCACAAACACATCAACTCATTTAGTGGTGAGTGTAACAAAATGGTACGTTAAACCGTCATTACTGACTTATTCTGAACATTTTAAATCAAAAATGTTTTAGCTTAGTTTGTTAAGGCATTATGAAGCACTCGTAATATACGAGGTGAGTTTTTTTAGATGTTTAGTATGGGGATCTCGGAAACTAGCGGAGATAGAGAGACGATTAAATGGGAAAGAATTGCAGTTTTACGAGCTCAGTTTAATGAGCTTTTTGTTTTTTGGAAAAAATGCATGGCTAACTAGATATCTTGCAAAAACAATTTTTTTGTTATTTTGTTCGGTGCCTATGGTTCGGTTATTATTGATTTTAGAAAAAATGTGTAAAGGAGAAAGTTGCAGGTAATTATGTGCTTAATAATACAGTCTAACCGAATTTTTTATTTAAGCTGTAATGTTTGAGTTATGACACAAGTTTATTTTTTTTCTAATGGAAACCATAGTCGGCCATGACTTAAAAAAAAGGCCCTTTGTCAACGATTCTAACGATATACCACTTGAAATAGTTATTTTGATAAATAAATAAATTATGACCTTTTTTTCCTTTCATTTTCGAAAAGTTCAAGTAGTAGGCTATGGAAACAATTGATAAATGCACATTGCGTTTAATAATAAAATTCAAGCAAGTTATTAATACTTTTTAATTTTGAAATTATAAACGTTAATATTTTGGTGTGAAATATTTATTCATTGGACTTGGAATTTTAAATAAAAACAATTCCTGAGAAACTAATAAAGAGAGAATGACAAACGATAAATTAAGAAACAATAAAGGAAATTAGGATATAAATAAAGTAGTACCAAAACAATGTAATTAAAGTATGTGAAGCATTTAAGACTAAAGATGTTTAAAGGGTCCACCATTATGATTAATGCACAAGTTACACCTTTTTAAAACCGAGTTTGTTGTTTTTCTAACGGAACGTCCATCAATATTAGCAAAAACTTCTAGTACAGCTTCTCTAAGGTCATCTACTGTGTCGTACGACTTTTGATATACTCTATCTTTTACCATTCCTCATAAATAAAAATCGGGGGATCGAGGTGGCCACACAACCGGCGCGTTTCTTTCTATCTATGAGTTCGGGAATGTTTCATTTAAATGATTTCGTACCGTTAGCTGATTGTGGTGGTGCCCCATCGTGTTGAAACCATTCGAGCATGCCACGTGTTTGTAGGGGTAATTCATCTAACATATTATCAAAATCGTGCTGCAGAAAGTGAAGATAACGATCACCAGTTAATGTACCATAAAAAATGTACGGACCAAGAATTGTTGAACTAATGACACCGCACCAAACATTAAATCCAAACTTAACTTGGGGTCTCCTCTGTTGAACATGATGCGGATTTTCTTGCATCCATAAATGTTCATTATGTCTGTTAAACATGCTGCAGTTTGTAAATCGTGTTTCATCCGTCCACTAAACTTTAAATATAAACTGTGGGTCAGCTTCACACATGTTAGTAAAACAAGTACAATATTCAATACGCTTATTATAATCATCAGGGTGTAGTGTTTGTGCAACTGATAATTTATAGGGATGAAACCTATGCTTTTTCAGTACTCGTACAGCAGTACGTAGTGAAGTGCCTGCTTCCGTTTCAATTTGTCGGGTTGAAATCGATGGAGTTTGCATTACACGTGCCAATACGTTTACCTCTGCCTCTTCATTAATGCCTCTTACAGTCTTTTTTGGTTTACGGAAAGAACCATACTCTCCCAAATTATCATAGAGTCTCTTAAAGGTAAGTAGAGACGACTGGCGACGATCAAAATACCATTCGAAATACTGTTGTGCAGCTTGTACGGCATTTTTATGACACAATATGTAACACTCAATCATATCACGCTTTTCTTGATCAGAAAAATTCATATTGATAATTTACGAAACCTCAATCAACATTAATT
>VTPC01002217.1:0-10942 GCA_011009095.1 Ignelater luminosus
AAAAAATATGAAGCTCTTTCGACAAGTTGAAGTCACCATTTACAATTTAGCTTTGATATATAGTTATGATGTAAACAGATCTAACACAAAGAAAAATGAAATTAGAGAACAGTATATTAAAGGTAAAAAATACATAGTAGATACAGAAGTCTAAAATACTAAATATAAAATTGTACATAACGAAAATAAAAAATCTATAATTAAAATTCTATCGTTCATTTACAATAATAACATGCTTAGGTTTGTACTTCTACACTTTTTTCAAATATAATTTTTTGTAATCGTTTTGCGAGATACATAAACAAAAAAGTGGTATGTAACTAAATATATAAACTTTTTTTTTGTTTATGTACCTAATCTGACATCTGTCAAAGTTAACCTCAAGATTTACTGTAAATTAATGTTTTTTCTCATTTTGGGTAAACGAATACAAAAAATCTTGTTTGATACTCATGCGCTAGGCCGTTTCTGGCTTCAAATTTCTGCCTTGCGCCTGAAAAATGGTGTAACAGCGCACTTGTATCAAAAATAACTAATTTTATAAGATTATTCCTTAAAAAATAATAATTAAAGGTGCATAATGTGTGTAATGCTACAAGTAATAATACTGTTTAAAATTAATGGAAAACTTGATTGTGGAATATGTATACTGCTGCTTTCTTAGGAAAAGTCCAAAATTAGATGAATATGTTTCTCTCCATAGCCTGCAATTTGTTTTTGAAAATACGGTTCTCCTGTCTTAATTCCGCAATGTTTTCATTAATACAATCAATTTTCGTCGATAAGTTTTCCATTAACGCAAACACTTTATCGAGGGAGGCCTGCAATTTATCTATTTTACTAGTTGCTACATTCTCATTTACATTACAAGCAGGTTGATTTAAATTTTGAAAAACTGATGCTTGTGCTTGAAATTGTGTTTCAGAATTTAATGAACTGGTTATTTTTATTGGTGGATTTTGATCAAAATGTTTGTTAACAATATCAGTCATCATACTGAATATATGAGGTTTAGTTTGAAAAAAGATCGAATCTACTTCAGTACTGCTAGAATTATTTGTTTGTGGTAATAAAGAAGTAGGCGTACCAGTAGGTTTATCAGAAATGCTCAGTTGCTGAAGTTTCTTCAATTGCTTTTTTCCAATTACTGTTTCTGATTTTAATTTTTCTAGTAGTTTACTGTCGTGTACTGAAAATTACACATTATTAATGATTGGACACAAAAAAAATTTACAGCAACAAAGCAAGGCACATAAAATAAAAGCAATCGGTAAGTTTTTCAGCATACAATTAGGTATACAATAACCGCTGGATAAGAAATATGCATACAAACAGAAATTTTAAATGTAATATGAATACAAAATAATCTAAACCAATATAAAACTAAGATAATACACAGTTAGAAGAATTGGAGTTATTTTGTGGAGTTGCTGCTACATTTGCCCCTGCACGTTGATTGATTTGCAAATTCTGCATTTGATTTGCAACAATATTCAAATTATTAGTGGTTCCTGCCTTTAAAATAGCAAGTTCCTGCGGTTTTACTATAAAACAAGAAAAGCTCCGTCACAAATGTAACAAATAAAACCTAAGTTACCTTTGTCAATTATGCACTTATGAATTATAAAAAATAAATTAATAACATTCAAGTGTGTTTAGTCTAGAATGAAGATGTTTTTACAATTTTATTTATGTTTTTGGTACAACAGTTGACGATTTATTTTTTCTTTTAATAGTATTTATTTATGATATATAAATAATAATTCTTACAGCTTTTTCTTTTTTTTTTCCTTATCTTCCAATCTAATTTTTATTGTCTCCAATTGTAATGTCTATTCTATTTTTTTCACAGACTTTAGAAGGTTATATCCATTTTGATTTAGATGAAGAATTAGTTAACTATACCTCTGGAATGATATATCATGATAAATAAATAAATCTTGTTTCAGAGTATAATTATTCAGGGCCATTTGGTTCCACTTTCTCTTCTGTTAAGCTTTTTTTCTTTTTAGTCCAAATCCAGTGTGTAATTGCTTGCTGGTACAGCAGTGTTTTGTTACCCTTGCCATGTGACTTGTCCAACCAGCAATTTCAGTTGACTACTTTTCTGACCATATCTCCAGTCTGATTGTGTCTACTACTTTTATATTCAGCATCACTTTTTCCAGTTTATGTTATGTAATATCTAATTTATGGTAGGGGAAGATGGGGTAATAACTAATAAGGTTCAAATTATTGTTTGTAGTTTGACTTCCAACATATATTATCAAAAAACTGTTTTTTGCTATCAATTTCTGATTGGAAAGGTGAAATGTGATATTTCAGGGTGTTGTGCATTTTTTTCTGAAGATAACAATAAAATTATTGTAATGGCATGTATGATTGTACAGAACATACGATATTTTTTTAAACAGTCAGATCAGTTTTTGACAAGAAAAATACGAAGCCATTCTTATTCTTCCTTGTTCTTATTACTCTACCTTCCCTTAGTGTCCTTTTGTCATGTTCCATGTTTGAGCAGTGTATCATGTCATGGATGGAATCAAACACATGTTGAATGAATGTTTATAATCTGGATTGAGTCTTTTGAGTGTAATGACGAGTGTGTTGAGTTATCAATTTTCTAACTATGTAATATAGTGTTAATATCTGCTCTAATATAGCATTTACTTCCATGGCTGACTTAAGCATCTCTTCAATGGGATGAAGCAGTGTGTATGTTCCTTTTGGTATCAGTAAGGTGGGCAATTTCCAAAAATTACATTGTGAAATTTTTGATGTACCTATAGCTTTCTTGACTATTGCAAAAACCATCCAAAAAGGTTTTGCTTTTGCATGGTGCTACTGCTGATTGTAGTTTGGCCAAAAGGATGCTAATAGGTACAAAGCAAATGTCTTTTACTAACACAGTAACTCTTCTAGTGGCTTGTCCAGAGTGCTAGATGATAAGCATTATCTAGTAACATCAAAAGTATCTGCCTGGATTGAAGGTCTAGTTAAAAAAGCACTAAATGAATTTCCACAATCTGGTAGTTCCACCATCTTTAAATCTATGCCCAATTTTTTTGTTTAATTGAGGGCCCTACACATACTTTAAAGTTGAAAGGGATAGTTAATGGCAAAAAGGTAGTAGTAATAGATGCTGATTTGTTTTTGACCTGTGGAAGGAAAACGAAATTTATTTTGCAAAAGTTGAATTGGTGGGAATGTAATAGAAGTCGTAGTATCTTCTCATATCTACTGGAAGAAAAAGAAAGATTTCTATAAATTACAATGTAAGACTCTGAAGCTATGCACATGCATTTGAAGAAAAAAGAATATTAAGCAAAGACAGTTTGCAGGGTTATTGTTCATTTATGATGACCTTGTACTAAAAATTAAAATATACAGTTTGTTACTCCAGGATCATTGTAATCACTTCAAGTCTGTTACATATGTTAGCTTTTATATCAACACGATTATTAGATGCCAGTCAATTATTGTACCAAAAAAATACTAAAATGTCAATATTTTAGTACAATTCCAACTTACCCAAATATTTAGCTAAGCAGAAAGGATCTTCTGGGGGTCTTTCAATGTCGTCAATAATATATTGTATTCTATTTGCAAAATTTTGCAGAGTTATATCATTTGCTTTTAACAGGTTATTATTTCTATTCCAGTAATAAGGAATTTCTCTATTTTCCAAAAATTGTTTATATTTCTTTAGCATCTGCAATACATTGTAATTAGCATTTTGAAATTATTTAATGGGAAAAATGCAAATAACTTACAAACATAAAAACATAACTTAGTGACTCATTCCACAAACCTCTGTTATCAGTAACTTCCCACAAAAGTACTGTTTTTATGAAATAACTTGCTATTGCTTTGTGATCTTGGTTATCTCTGAGTTTCTAAAATACATTTATTTCAAATTCTACGTTTCTTTTTGAAAAGCATGTAAAGAAATACCTTCAACAATTTTATTGTTGGTTTCAAAGTTCTGGAACCATTCATAAGTTCACGTTCTTGTTCTTGAAAACTTAGTCTCCAATAGCGGTCCACATTACCATTTGATCCAGGTTTTTTAGGTACAATAAAAAATTCAGGCTAAAAGTAATTTTTGTAAGAAAAAGAATGCATTCTTTTTTTCTCCTAATTCTTTATCTTAAATAAACACAATTTTCAATAACTTACTTTGTTACTGACTGGATTTGGTCTATAGGGAGATGAAGGCCATTTATCTTTGGTAAAAACAAAGCAAGGGACCAGATCTACATCCATTACTACTTTTTTGCCATTAACTATCCCTTCCAACTTCAAAGTATGTGCAGGGCCTCCTTTATGAATTGTCCCCTGTAATTAATAAAAAAAATTAAAACAAAGAAAACAGACACACATACTACACATTACTTTAAATTGACCGCTTGAAGTGTTAAAGATGGTGGAGTTACCAGACTGTGGAAATTCATTTAGTGCTTTTTTAACTAGACCTTCAATCCAGGCAGATACTTTTGATGTTACTAGATAGTGCTTATCATCTAACAATTTGGACAGACCACTGAAATAATTATTACGTTAGTAAAATATAGAACTACATATTCTATTTTCATTTTAAATTTGAGCAATCTTTTTTAAAAATTGTAAATACACTGTTTATGCTAATGTATCTATATCTACTACCCATTAAGTGTACCTATTAAGTAGCAAAATAACGGATCTTAGAAAAGAAAATCTCATTGCAAATCTAACCCAACTACTTTAAAAGAGATAAAAAGTTGTAATTAAATTAATCTAAAATTGCGGATAAATGATAAACTTACAGATAATAACAGTTATTTTGAACCTTCTTCTTTCTGGAAGTACCTATTTCTTTTATTTTCTGAAAGACAAATGACAGCAAATAGAGGTCAAAACTGATTTTTCAAGTTTTAATGAGGAAGAACAGATTGCAATTACACCATGGAACTGTTAAATGTTATTTCTTTATTTAACTTATTTATTTAGTAAGTTCTAGGGAAGAACATTAAAACTGCAGGTGTTACATTATGAGCTTTATTTAAAAACTGTCACTAACAAGACCTCTCATTATAGCCCTCGCTGGTGCAAGGGAAACCTCCCTCTCTTATTCTTGAGTGGGGGGTTTGGTTTACACCATTCTCTACAGGAACTCTAGAAATAACTTTTTCTTAAGATACTCTACAATTTATGAACTCTCAGTATTTGATATCGCCAATCGGGATATTGAGAATTTTCCAATATAATATATTGAAAATTCAATTTATCAGAAAGTATCAACACTTCTTGCACTACAAAATTTCTTCTAGCAGAAAGTACTTATAGATTAGATAGAGGTAGGAGATTTCAGACAGGAAACTAGATGTAAGAAGACTCAAGCCCCAAAAGAAATAAAAAGTAAGGTTAAAGGTGTACAAGGTTTTATCAAAGAATTTCTAAATGTTTGACTTCAAGAAGTTCCATATTAGAAGCTTTTTGATTAGTAAAAGATAAATGGAACATTAAGAGAAAAGATATTCAACAGTAAGAGCAGTTTAGATAGTAGTTGAAAAGCAGAAAACCAGAAAGTGCAAAATTTCATTTCATGGACACTTTTTTCAGATTATGCCCCACACCTTTCATCATGAAATGAAGTGACTGTACATAATCATACATTTTAGTCCAACGTGATGTTCACACTTTGGTTGGCTCATTGTTTGATCTTAGTTGAGGATTGATGAAATACATAAGATACTGACTAGGCCAAGTTGGACTCTTAGTTTTCTTGACCCACAAACTTATGGTGTATGAACATTTGGTGGAAGGGACCATCTACATTCATGTCGCTCCAAGCCATACAACAAGTGTAAATAGTACAGTTGAGGCAAAGGTGAAGATACAGAATTTTATAAGTTCATTAATTAGTACTAGCTTTCAAAAGGATTACTGTATAATCAGCTACCAAAAATATGCCAAAATTTTGACTTTTTACTTCTATAAAAGTAAAACACTTTAGGTGGTTTCTCATCAGCCAAAGCAGGGTGTCCAATCTAAAATTCATAATAGCCTCCTAAGGTTTGCTTTAGTGCATTAGATCCAATTTTGCTAATAATAACACTTTTCTGGTTTAAGTCATATAAATTTGACGTCTTTTGGGATTAAACTATGTCATTGTTGAAATATATACATATATGTAGTACGCTCGATGTTTCACTTACGTTCATAAATAGTTTCTTCAGGATAATATAAAGAAGAGTATGGTAACTCGACCTGTCAACCGTGCTAGAGGCAAAACTCGTCTATATTCTTTTATTTGAATGTTATTTGCTTAGTTATTCTAATATTTCAGCAATGACATGATCTAATCCCAAGAAACGTCGAATTATTTTAATCCTAGATTACAGTAACTTGAAATTTTTATAAAACCCACATTTAAAAACTGTTTTCTGTAAAATTAAAACTGAGAATGTTAAAATATAAATTATCTTACACCCACTGATGAGCTTCAGGCTGTTTTGCCCATTTATCATATTCTTTTAGTTGCAAGTGCACAAATCCTGGTATATTGCTATTGGTTAGATCAGGTTCGGCATATTTTGGCAATGTTAGTAAAAGATCCAAGTCAAATTCTTCCGGATTACCTACTCTAAGGCCGTCATAATAAGAGCCCCCATAGAAAACTCTTGTGAAGGATTTTTTAAAGAGTTCGCTTTTCTCTTTCATCTTTCCTATAATTTGTTGGAGGATCTGTAAATAAAAATTTTGTTTTTAAATTTGCAATTTTGAGCAAAATAAACTGTAAAATTAGTTATCATCAGGAAAAAGCATGTTATTACTAAACGTACAAGATACAGAGGATTTACAAGCTGTTAACTGCGTCCTCCGCTTGTACTTTTAAAATGCAGTTTTTCACATACAATATGAAACGGTGCGAATATACCCTGTATCTTAGTAATTCTTCTTTCAGATGATTGATTGATGAATGACTGACCCACGCGGGACCAGTCTGTATAAATTATTATGTCTAAACTCATGCAAAAATGGTGTTTTTTGGCACAAAGTAGAAAATATTTAGGAATCTCCCGTGAGAATACAAGAAATGTATTGCTCACAATTTGTATTGAAATTTTAAAATAGCTATAAAAGAATAAGAAAAATATTATCATTATTAAATATAAATAAAATAATTTTTGTGTTTTTGTTATCAATTTAGATAAACTATATCAAAAACATTTATTATGCCGATAAAATAATTATTGATTATTAAGGGAAACAATTATGTTTATAATTTCTATTTAATTTTACTAATAGAAATAAAATAAGTTCTTTTTTTCTACTGTAAATTTTATTCACTGGTAATACTAAACACTAAGCTTTATAGTGTAGTTATTGCCACTTTTTAAATTAATTATAATTACCAAGTGCGGCATTTTTTGTTTATTAACGTGTTTATTTAGTTGTTAGATCAATAGTCATTATGTTACAATTACAAAGTTACCGCTTTATAAAAAAACAACAAAAGTATTGTTGTTTCAACAGATAGATATCCAATCAATATTTTCAGTAATTATTTATTTGATCTTCTAAATTATCGAGTTTTTTAAACTAGCGGACTTCGTTATTTACTTGAAGTATCATAAAAAAATGAAGGCGAAATACGAGAGAAAAATCAGGAAAAACAGAAAACCCAGCAAAAACAAATGAAAACAAAAAGCGAACATTGAAAAAGAGATATAACAAATTTAAACGTTGGTGCCCAAAAATTGGTATATTTTCTAGAACTTGATTGAAAGTGAGTAAAAATTACATTTCTTTTTGAATCAGAAATATGTTACTTTGCTAAAACCATTTTTATTAAACTGATCACTAAGAAAAGCCAAATCAACCAATATATAAATCATCAATTTAACATAGAAATGTGGCATAGAAAAAATAGCAAATATTAAGACAATATTGCAAAGTGCATGCAACATGTTACATCATATTCAAGCGTGCATACAAATCCTATTTCTGCCTATTATTAAAGCAGAAAGCAAAAGGTCAACATCCTATAGTAATAATTCCGAGGAAATTCTCATTCATGTAAATAAAAAAACAAGATTATTGAATAACCATTTAATTAGAGAACAAATTCGCATAAATTAATAGTTCTTTGCAGTACATGGCCATGAAAATTCACCGGTCCGGCCGATCGGCTGCTGCAAGGGTAAATTACTCTTGCGACATACAACATTGCACAAATTAAACGCCAACTACATTATATTGTACTTTAGAATTTATAATTTTAATTAATATATTTAATTATTAACAAAAAAGACGAGCATGCTAAAAACAAAAATACACATAATAAATGTGGCAATTGTTAAAACAAAATAAATGCGGCAAATGTTTAAACAAAATACATTCGAGAATTAATCAATGTTGCAAATATTAACCAAAAAAACTTACATTTTCCAGAATTTGATTGTTTCTCTTCACCTCGTCGTCTGGTAAAGAGATGTAACTTTTGTTTATGTTTTGTAGAGCATTTTCCATATAATTATATCTTTTTTTATCTTCCATTTTTCAAGTATTATAGTTCAATGAATCAGCTGATGAAAGATATGCTTTTTAAAAATTATTTTATCAAGGACACAATCAATGCACTCAGTGAATAAAAACAAACGCGAACGCGAAGCAACGCGGAATGGCAAGAATTTAATGCAAGAGTTTTAAATAGTATGAATCGTATGAAATATATCACGTGGGTCTGAACGAATCAGAAACGTACAACTCGGCTTCAGCGGGATAACAATTATTTCTTTTTTCCCGTGTTTAATTTTTTCTTATTATTTATTTATTTTCTTTTATTAAATTAATCTTGGTACTTTTGGTTTAGTTTAGAAAATTTTAAAAACGATTTGCACAATTAAACAGCAAGCAATCGAATACACAGTTATCACCGCTCGTGCTTTTTATAGCTTGCACTCTTTTTTTATCAGCGTGATGATTCATGTTATTAATTACAATAACAAAACTCTTTAAAATCTTTATCTTTGCATGCTTACATTGTTTACCTAAGAAACAAATAAATGGAACTCTTTTATTTAAAAAATAGACGCCACTCGTATTCTACTTTTAAATAATAAAACGCCAAATATTTTTTCATGTTATCGAAAGTAAATATTTATAACCAATTGTCATTGCCTGCTTCCAAAAAGGCGAGGCTTTAAAAGTGATAAAACCTGAAAATCTCAACCTACTTTTACATTTTATTATTACGGTATATTTAACTTTCTATTGATCCGGTGCTTTAGGTAAACCGGGGATTCCCCTATCTTTTTAGCTTCTAGAATATTCTCAGAAATCCTTGAGATTTAAAGTTGTTATACATTCTTTTAGGGCTTATTATTTTTTATTCTCGAGAAGATTAAATTCATTGTAGTCGAAATTGTAATTAATAATGTAACCTCGAGTTTTTTTTAATTCGTTTGTACATTTCTTTAAATTGCACAACAATTTTTTTCAATTTCAAACAGATTTAAAAGAATGAGGCAAATTTTTGATGATGGTAGTCTATACTATGAAATAGGGATTAATGAAGGAAAATAATGTTTTACTTTTTGTGAAGAATATTTGATTGAATATATGTATGTATTTGTTTATCACAAATAAAATAACAAAATTATTTAGAATTTCCCCACAAAATTAAAGTAGTGATAATGGCGCTTATTATTTGTAAAAATTAATTATTTTATGTCTTTGTTACGCAATAATAAGAATACTAGTCTTTTTCGTTTTCAAATATAATTGTGTACAGTGAAACACAAAAGTTTCGTACAATATATCCCTATCAACACAGAAATAATGCAGCATAAATGACTTCTCTGTTGAAAATTGTACAAAATAAAGAATCTAGGACAAACAGCGAATATAATAACGTCGACAAGAGGAAAACACTATTGTAAGGCATAAGGAAATGTTTCACTGCTGAATTTTCTAAATGGTTTGTAATCGTAAAACGCATACATAAGTTCATATAAAAATATAAGAAATATCTTTAAGATCGTCTAATTGCTTTGTGTAATTTTCTTTAAGCCTTAAAAGTTCTGTTCTAAAAAATCAAACCCAAACGTTACCTACCGCATCCTTTTCTCGTAATTTGACTTTGTTGCTTTATCAACAAATGCGCTGATATATCTATCTCTGTAATTTCATTTTATGTTTCTTCGTGCAAACTATAGCAAAAACAAATACTTAAAATGAACGAAACGATACCCGAACAAAACCTGCTGGCGTGATACAAGATCTTAAGTGACAGATATCCAATTCAGAACAAAACTGAAAATAATTGTCGACCAAGGGAAAGCAAACAATCAAAAAAGTCAAATCTTAAAACCATTTCAAAACCAACCCACAGTGAAATTAAAACCAAAACGTTTTAGTAATACCAAAAGACTGCTACAGAACAGATTGATTAAAAAGCTTGCCCGTGCACTAAGGTTTGCACAACGACCAGCTTAGACAAAATAACCTTGCAAGATTCTTTGTCTTAGATGCCACGAGTAATGTTTTACGCACTTGAGGCTTTCAGTCAAAATCTAAAATCCAAGACACGGGTATCAGAATCGGGGTAGTTTTCTCAACTACTCAAAGTAATAATAAATAAAAACAAAGAAAGGTCTCAAGTGACAAAAGATACCCCTCCCACATACAGGATACACCAAAAGAAAAGAACATAATCTACAATTCTTTAACTAAATGAACTTTTATTAAAAACATTATTGGAACTTCGCCATCAAAATCCATATACAGCAGATCATCTCACTGTCAACGTAATATATCTAGTGGTGAGTAAATTCCCAGCAATCTATTTTCCGGGAAAAACTTCCTAGGAATACTTTCATTTTGTAAATTTTTAGGAAAATAAATTCCTAAAAGAAAGAAGAGTTTCCGTAATGTGGGAATATATTTCAAATTTGAA
>VTPC01002218.1:0-33478 GCA_011009095.1 Ignelater luminosus
TGACATCTATTAGAAAAAACATTAGTCTTACAATGTGCTATGCAAATCTCTGTATAAAATAATTGCTAGAATTAAACTTCTCTTAATAGATGGCGGTGCCTACCGGTTTTAATTTAACTTTGAATTTTACCCTTTGTGGATTGAGAGAGAAAGCATTTAGAAACTTGCACATTATTGTTTGTTGCCAGAATAGATTTACATTGCAGTAAATCTTCTCGCATTCATGTGATCCTAATGACGAGTTCAAGTTTTCGGATGTTTAGTAAAGCCCAGAATTCGACGGTTTGAAAGATAATTTTATATATGTGGGCAACAACACAATATATTGTTATTTCTTTCTAATGTCTTTATGTGTTTGTTTTGAAATTTGATAACTGGCATAACTAGAAGAAAGTAATCGTTTGTATTTAATTATTGTCTAATCTTGCCTTTAATAGAATATCACGGGAAAACAATTAAATAAATTAATGAAATGGTAAAAATACTATGATTTTAGAATCAATTTTAACCTCTTGCTATTCACTGCCTTTAAATTGATTTTTAAAATTATATTTAATCAAGTCCGAATGAGTGAACCCTCCTTGAATAATTAGATTTTAAGTACAGCGTGGTGATATTGTAAAAAATTAAAAGAAAATAGAAAAAGGGAAAAGCCGTAATTATGAAGACGTTAACTTTTGATAGAACACTTAAATAGTTCTAAACGTTTAAATATTTAAGGGACATATAGTACGACCAAAAACAAGTAAAAAAGAGTCTTAATGAACATGGCTCTGCAAATCAACCGTTTTCAAGATAAGAGCAATTTTCATTCGAATACCTTTACTCACTTGGCTAGCAAGAAGTCCCAATCTAAACCCAACAGAAAACCTACTGGGACTTCTTGCTCATCAAGTCTATAAAGGCAGGAAGCAGTACAGTACTATAGGGGAACTGAAAAGAACAATAAGTATTACCATTATTATTAAAAGTATACTGTATACTGTTTATAGCTTTATTGTTCGGACAATATCTTACATCACATACATTGGGATAAACAGAAACAATATCTTTATAATTGCTTCGTATGCTTAAATTAGATTAATCAAAAAATAACTAAAATACATATGTAAAATAACAACACATTTTATTTCTTGAGTTGCGATACAAATCACACTAAATGAAACAAAAAATAAAACCTTTTTAGTTATTTAAATCTAGTAATTGTTTTTCTGTTCCAAAATAAGCTTTGGTACCTTGACAAAACTTACTCTGAATTATGTACAACTAAAAGAAGATTGCAAACATTTTGTTTTATGCACTATTCGGTCTTTTCAAATTATTTGTTTAAATCTACAAACTGCAGAAACCCTAAATATTATTGTAATCAACACGAACCGAAAACGAAATAATTCACTTTGAAAACAAAGTGATCCTGGAAACAACTTAAGACAAGATTCAATTGTTTCTAAAACTAACCATAAAATCGAAAGAAAAACAATCATATTATAAAATTATAAGGCCATATTTCTTCCTTCAATAGATATTTCCACAGCTCGTTGCCGCTTCTGACGTTTGCCTTCTACAAAAGTTTTATAATGTTTCTCAAAACGATTCATTTGTTTCTTGCTAGTCTGCAATTATTAAAACAACATTGATATAGCATCTATAAGTTATAAATAAGTACTTACTCTGCTAATATCTACGTCAGAATTCCATTTGGGTCTAACAACATAATCTTTATTGGAAGGCACAGGCACCCTGGCTCGACCAATCCATCCTTTATCACCTGGTCTTAAAGCTCTACAAAGTAGAATTAGCAAATTAGCACAAAATATCATTCAGGACAACATGCACAAACTCACTTCTCTTCGGAAGTTAAAGCCTTGTTTATATCTTTTTTACCATACGATGTTTGATCATCACTCCTTCGCTTTTTGGGCATCTGTTCCATATCTCGCTGCATACGCTCCTCTCTTGACATAGCTGAAATGTGTACATTTTCTTTAATATTCAATTTCAGTACTACACTAAATATAAGAATTACCTTTAAAGTCTGCAGACAAATTAAATATCGGTCTTGCCCATTCACTAATTAATTTACCAGCACGCTCTTTATTCTCTTTTGTTTCTTTTGGGTGTTTGTATAAATACATCACAGCTTTGCCAATCCCTGAATGTTTCAACGTTGATTGATCTATCCGTGGAAACTGTTAACAATTATTATTTTGAAAACAGTAAACTTTAACAAAAGAAAAACTAACTACACCGCAGTTTTCAAACCAATTGTTTCAAAACCAAGTCAGTGGTACAAACAGATAAAAAGAGTGATTTATCTCATACTAATACAAAAGCTCTTTCAGTTTTAACTTTTAAAGCATTTGAACAGAATGTACTAATTGCATCTCATAATGAAAACTAATTTGACCCACCCTGGGCATAGGAATGGTAGGGTCATATACAGGATATTTCAGTTACAGTATCTTGACAACCAAGGGCTTTTTGATATCATAAGTTTATATAGGACAAAGTGCACTTATTTTTGGATGTTTATCAGATTCAAACTGAAACACCCTGCATTTGATATTTCTCAGGATGGATCTTAAAAATACAAATTAGGAAATCAATCTTACCTCTGAAAGTAATTTTAAAATTGCATCACGGACTTGCAACGATGGCATGGACCTGTCTGGCATCGGAGCCAACCAATCTGTAAGGACGCTAAGCACGTTATGTTCAATAAATGCCAATTGTAAATCGTGCTTTTTCAATTGGGACATAACTTTTCCTAACATTCCTATTTTTTTTGTGGCTGGCTGACTCGTTTGATTCAGTCTTCTGTCTTCCTGCAACAAAACCAAACATTTTTATTCAATAGAGTTCAGGCTACAGTCTGTTGCAATATTATACAAAATTCAGAGTAGTTTTTGGCATAATATTTTTTGTAACAGTTTTGCTAAAATAAATATTTTTATGTTGAAGATCTGCCATTTGCATCATCTTTTTAAGTAAACATGAACTTGCTTGTGTTTGGGAGCAACAATCTGGCTTGCCCACTGTTAGTAACCGCTTACTTGTTCCTAGACGACTATATTGATAATAAATTATACCTCACTGTTTAATATTGCATCCATCACAGATTTGAGAAGCAACCTATGTTTCTCTACACAAATATCAATTCTGACACAACAACTTATACCTAACGTCAAATACAAATGGCAAAAGTGCAACTCTCGTTAATTAAACCATAGTTTGCCGTGAATTTAAAAACTGACAAAAGTCAACTGTTTGACATTTGTTTGGTTATATTTCCTGTTTAACTTTTGTACAAACCTGTTCATTTTGTTTACTTTCTTTTTGTCTCTTATTAAATTTATAAGGTTTTATATTAATTTATAATTATTCTTATTGTGTTTTCTAAAAAAAAAAGCAAATCTTATTCAGCATAAATTGAGGAATTTTGACATTGACACATATTTATAGAAAACAAACTGCATATACAAACACGATCCATTTTGTTTTTAAAATCTGCAATTATACAAAGATATCTCTGAATTGTAAGACGTGTTGCCTAAACATTCAGGGGAGGACCCATAAAATGGGCACATACTGTATACATTTATTTCAAAGAAAAATAGTCAAAATTTACAGAACAACTAAACAATTTATAAATGATTAGAAGAAATGTAAATTACATTGCATTTTAAAGTTACTGAACAAATGATAATTTGTTTTTAATAATTTTACACACATAATAGCTATTTTGAGTTTACAGCAGTCTTTCAATTTTTGACGACACACGCAAAATGCCTATTGGTACAATGTTCAACCATTATTGATAGAGGACTAGGGGTTAGGTAAAATTGAATTTTAGGTTATATTTTTTAACATATTGCCCAAATTATTTAGAGTAGTTGTACACTTTACTTTTGAATAGAAGTGCACGTTATTAAAAATATCACCTACTTGAGGTGTTTTTTTCAAAACCTACTATAGTACTATTTTATTACAATTATGGGATAACGTTGATTGATTTCTTACTATTTCTATCAGTATCAAGGAGATAGATTTTTTCATGTTTCAACGAACAAAGGTTATAGATAGGGATGATTTATTTTGGGAAAAAGAAATGGAATTAAAATTGAAGCTTTTTTACAAAGAGTGTATGTTACCAGAATTAGAGAAGAAACACAACCTCTTAAATTCGTTCAAAAGGTAAAGTTAATGATTTGTTTTGTTAAGATAGAAAATAAAACTTTTTATATCTAGTTGTATATTTATGTAGTTTTAGAGTTGACTCACCTGTATTAAACTTTCAGGGTGGGGATTCAAATGATGAAATGAAAAATTCCCTGGCTTTTGCCCAACTTCGAAACAAAATTCCCTGACTAAAAGATTTGTTTAATTATCATATCCAAAGCTTTTTTATTCTTGACAAGCTACAAATTCATGACTTCCAACACAAATACTGTGCGCAGAATTTTTAAAACCCGAAAAATAATATTTTGATTATCTCTGCTCAATAGTCAATGTGCAATTTTGAAATTAAAAAAAAAGCTAACAAATTAAATTCTAATCGCAAATAAAAAACAGAAAAATTTCCTGACTTTTCCAGAAATTAAAAATTCCCTGACTTTTCCCAGTTTTCCCGGTCAGTTGCCATCCTGATTTTTCACATATTAGCTGTTGTAACAATTATGGTACACTTTAATATATGTAAATATATTTTTTCTGTATGAATGTTTATTGTAATTGAGGAAGAGCCTGTCGTCGGTTATCCGATAATTATAAGACATGTTTCAGGGTACCAGTTTTATTTTGTGAAACCTTTTCAAAAACATCCCATAGGTATAGTAATACTATTTTATAAGAATTAGAAAACATTTAAGAATGTCATCCTTTATGATGGCTCTTCTTATATTTAGCGAATGTAATGTACAAAACAAAATCTTACCTCGGCTGCATTTCTCATATCGACTAAAAGCTGAGCAATAATATCATCATTATCGTTGATTATATCAATATCTTTACGTTTTCTTTTACGTGACTGCTCTTCTCGTTTACGTTGCAGCATAGCTTCGAAATCAGAAACACTACTATCATTGCCACTGCAAAAAATAATTCAAATAAGTAAGGGAATTTAGTAACATTTAGGTAAATATAAAAGTAAAATTTATAAAAGCGGTAGTTTCAAAGTTCCTATTTTCCAATTCAATAAAACAAACTTATTCAATTGTGATAAATCATCAGTATGTTCATTTTACGGATCCTCCCCTGAATGTATGGGAATAGGCAACACGTCTTACAATTCTTTAAAAAATTTAACTCTTGCTAATTAAACCATAGTTTGCTGTGAATTTAAAAACATAACAAAGTCAACTGTTTCTTGACATTTGTTTGGTTATATTTCCTTTCCTTTAACTTTTCTTTATGTCAAATAATTTTTCTTGTTTATTATTAAATTATTTAGGATTTTATAATATTTATAATTATTCTTACTGTGTTTTTTAAAAAAGCAATTCTGAAACATTCAGGAAAGAACCTGTAAAATGGACATACTTATTGTTATATTATAGAATTCAGAGTAAGCCATGCCATCACGGTGTAAATTGAACTTTCCAATGCGTAAGTGCCCAAATCAAACTTTTAGGTTAATTATCTGTCATCTAAATGTCAGTCGTGATGTGTCAATATTTAGGTAATGCGATTTTAGAATGGTAGGTAGAAATCCAATTACATTTAACCTAACTTTTATTAAAAGTGATAATAATTCTACGAGGAATCAGTATTCCCATTACTATGTCAGAAATGTCAACAAAGATATTTATTTATTAAAAAATTGTTATTTTATTCTTAATCACCACACCCCTGTTTATGATTTTTTCAAGTTTTACATGAAAAATATAAATATTAAAGTTAATTTGTAGCAGTAAAGAAGCGCAAAGTCTACCCTGAATTCTACAAATTAGCAAAATTACAATTTGTAACAGTAAAAAGGCACTTACTTCCTATTTGGATCTATTCCATCATCAGAATCGTCTGATACTTCAGGCACCACCGCCTCTTGCGTCTGTTGCCCTTCAGCCCCCTCCTCCGGAGCCTTCTCAGCTGCAGCATCTTCATCACCACCACCTTCGTCGTCACTAACGGCAGCTCGTCTCTTCGGTTTAGACTCTCGCTCTTCATCATCTTCTGAATCGGATAATATTTTACGTTTGTGACTTCCTCTTCTATCAGACTCAGAGCCAGATCTAGAACGCGATCGAGAGCTGGCACGACTTCCGGATTTCGAACGTGACCGTCTGGGCGATTTCGATCTTGACTTTGAACGTGAACGCGATCTAGACTTCGCTGAACCCGACCTGGATTGAACTGAAGCGGAACGAGAACGTCGCGAGCCTGACCTTGAACGCCTAGAGCCTGATCTGGAACGAGAACGTTTCGAACTTGATCTAGAGCCCGATCTGGAGCGAAAATGTACAGAACCGGATTTGGAACGTGAACGTCTAGAAACTGATCTGGAACGGGATCTAGAAGCACGGCTACCTGAACGGTGAGATCTGGACCGCGATCTCGATCTTGAATGATGCGATACAGGTTTTGATCTTGATCGAGAACGTGATCTTGATTTTGATTTTGCAGAGTTTGATCTATTTGAAACTTTAGAACCGGATCTTGATCTTGATCTTGATCTTGACCTAGATGCAGAATGATATGTTCTTGAATATACTGATGGTGAACGTGATCTTGAACCTTTACGAGAACCAGATGGTGATCTGGAACCTTTGCGAGAACCTGATGGTGATCTGGAACCCTTGCGAGAACCAGATGGTGATTGTGAACCCTTGCGATAACCAGAAGGTGATCTTGAACCCTTGCGCGAGCCTGATGGTGATCTGGAACCCTTGCGAGAACCAAAAGGAGATCTTGAACCCTTGCAAGAACCAGAAGGTGATCTTGAACCCTTGCGAGAACCAGAAGGTGATCTTGAACCCTTGCGAGAACCAGAAGGCGATCTTGAACCCTTGCGAGAGCCAAAAGGAGATCTTGAACCCTTGCGAGAACCAGAAGGTGATATTGAGCCTTTACGAGATCCAGAAGGTGATCTTGAACCCCTACGTGATCCAGACGGTGATCTCGAGTCTTTGTTTGAATTAGAACGTGATCTTGACCTTACAGCTGGACTGTTTCTAGACTTGCGTGACCCGCTTCTTGATCTTGAACGAGAATTAGACCTAGATCTAGTAGAACGAGACCGTGATCTTGAACGAGATGCTGATCTTGATCTAACTGGTGATTTGGAATTACTACGATTAGAATGTGGTGTACCTGAACGTGAGCGTTTTCCAGAATGCTGTGACAATGATCTCGAACGAGATCTTTCGTTACTACTATGTCTAGATCCTGATTTTCGAGAACCTGATCTTGATCTTGATCTTGGTGAATGATTTAGTGGTGATTCATAACGTTCAAATGGCCTAGGACTCTTTCTTGGTTCGTATGAAGAACCTGAATTAGAACGAGATCGACCACTTTTAACAGGTGACACATCAATACTCATCGAACCAGAATCGGAGGCTGCTGATTTAGAACGGCTGCGGGATCGTGAACGTCGAGTGTTTATTTCATAATCGTTAACAGACATTCTTGACCCATTTGATTCTACAGATTTAGAACGAGAATCTGAATTTTCGACAGAATTATTATGTCTCCGAGATTTGGCATCGTTAGAATCGGGCAAATCTGTAAATTTATATGTTTGTCAAACTAAGTGATGGAAAGAATATGTAGGTTATGTATCAAAAGAATTTACAAAGAAGGTTATATTCGGTTAAAAACTCAACTGCATACCTGTTTCTGCATCCATCTAGAATAATTAATTATATTCACTTAATTCTTGCTAAATACTTTTATATTACGTTGATTTTGGTTGATTTCACAGTAAATGTCAAAATACAAAATAGACAAATACAGCAGCAGGTAAGCAAATTATAGCACGCACACGACGATAAACTTGTGGCCACCCACTGTTGCCAACTTCTCACGGTTCAATTTTCCTGCTGCTTTCCCTTCATGATTTCATAGCAACAACCATGCAACAACGCAGTATTGCAACATGTTTCTAAAGATTCTACAGCGAAGATTTAACAATAATAAGAAGCGGATTACAGGCAGAGTATTAAGAAATAAAACAAAAATATGACCGAATGTTCCTTTTTATTACTTAAACCATGATCTAAAAAACAAGGTCTGCCAAATAAAAAGCTGGTAAAAAGTGATGTCACGCGCCCCTACAATTCCGAGAAACGGTATACAAGCGTGGTAAAGTATTGCCTGTTTTCAGGGGCTCACACTTCGTTTTTGTTCTTTACTTTTCATGCGTTTTTATTTTCTCTAAACTGATATTATTTTATTAATATTTATTACAAAAAGCGTTGCATAAATTTTTTATAAAGCATTTTTTACGAAAAAGTATGAAAATTTTTTTAAAAATTACATCAAGTAACTAAAAATCAATATGAACTTGACGTTTATGTTTTCTAAAAAACGCAAATATTATTTCTAACCAGCATAAATTGAGGAATTTTGACAATGACAAGAAAGTAAACTATACAAACATGATCCATTTTGTTTTTAAAATCTGCAATTACACAAAGATATCTCTGAATTGTAAGACGTGTTGCATATTCCCAAACATTCAGGGGAGGACATACATTCATTAATCATTAATTTATGATTCATGAGATTTTCTAATACAATGCAATTTTATGCAAATTACTAAAACCGGCAATAGACGATCAAAGAATTACATGTAAAAATTCATGTAAAATTGATGTAGAAATGTTTCAAAGAATGCATGCAAAAATTGTAGTAATACACGCTTAAATCTTTTAACAAAGCTCGACGTGAAATTCAAGAATTATGTTGGCTATCGTTGTTTATTTTAGTGAATTCTTATATTCCAATATATTATATTATATTATTATTATATTTTATATTATACCCAATCGCTAGCATTAAAATCACTCTAAATTACCATAAATTCACGTAAATGACCTTGACAAATAGAATATGTTCTATTCATCAAATTTTGCATGTTAAAATTCATGTAAAAATACATGACCACAATACACGGTCAAATTCGAACTATGTCAATAAATTCATGAAAAATACATGTAAATTATCATCGTGTATTACGGCTATAACAGACAACACCCTGTTGTTGTATGTAGTATGTGCATAATTAGCTGTGTTAATAAATAATTTTAAGCAAATCTCAACTTTTATTAATAATTCTGCGATTAATACCATTAGTATTGAATATTACCAGCTTGACTAACTTTTTTCTGTAGTAATTCTAATCATTAACGTTTTGTTTCGGCAAAGCGAACACGATAAAAATAAAATTGTCCAAAACACTCTTTTACATAGTTCACAGGATACGCCCATGGCGAAAATGACATTAATGTCGAAATTTTAGGTTAGTTGACAAACATACGACTATCCTTCGAAAATGACATTGACAAGTGTGTCCACACTCTGTCTAGAAAACATCGACATTGTTTTATTATTATGTCATTTTTCTAATAGGTAGAGTGTGGCTGTGAACAGTCAATGTCATTTTTGAAGGATAGTTGTGTGTTCGTCAACTAACCTTAAATTTCGTTATCAGCGTCATTTTAGCCATGAGCGTATCCCGCAGAGCATGTCTTTTGGACAATTTTCTTCTTGGTAATTCTTGTTTTCTTATTAAAGTAGTTTTAACCTTCACAAATTTTATTTGTATTGGAAGTACATTTAATTTTGAAATGATCTGGTCTCAGGTGTTTTGAGCCTCATGGTTCTAGAATTAAAAAAAATTGATGTAACATTAAGATTTGCAATCCTTGGACTATCCGCAACAATCAGCTTTTAATTTTCAGGCTCAGTCCGGTAAACTTGACGCAGCCCGAAAAAAACCTGATGGTAACTTTTTGATCTCTGGATAAGTTCGATAGATTTGAACAGTCCCGTCAGTCTCCGAAGGCCCACACGGTCCGAGACCCCTAAACTACTCGAAAGGCCCGAACGGTCCTACAGGCCTAGGAAGCCAGAGACCTCTGAATGACTCAAGAGGCCCGAACGGTCCGAGACCCCTGAACGACCAAAGAGGCCCGAATGACCCGACAGGGCCGGGGAATCGGACAGGTCAGAGAACCCTGAACGACTCGATAGAGCCGAGAAGTCCGAACGGCCCGAGACCCCTGAACGACTCTTAGAGGCCTAAACAACTTTTATATTGAATGATTTTTACCATGTGGAAAACTGCGTAGCGTTCGCATAAGAATTTCAATCAACAGTTCGCTTTTAAATATAGGAGTATAGGCACTTTAATTCTGATGTAGTTGCACGCACAGGTCAGTCTATTGCAACTATCACATGGAAAACTTACAAAAATAACTTAGACCTCGGCAATTTGCAGTTTATTCTAGCATCAAAAGTTTACTACGCAAAAGAACTTATTATTAATTTTAGTTCAGTAATAATCCTGCTGTTTAGGACTTCAAATATGAGCCTGAGCAACGAGCATGCATGAATACACACTTGAAACCTTAAACTACAGGTTGTTTAGTTCTAATGGCAGTCAAGTTAAATGTAAACTACTTGTTTACACTCTTTTACGAGTTTTACACTAATGTGCGATTTTACTGTTTACTACTATTTTTATAAACAAATATTATAAAGAAACACTATCAGTAAGAAGATTTTCATTTGTGAATGTCATGTTCTTTTTTATTTATAAGTTGCTACGTACAACTGCTTAAAATAATAAATTTTTTATCCTACAGTAATATTATTAAACGTTACACCACTGTACAACGCGACAAGACTGGAAAATACTGGACTTTTGCTGTCTTTACGCCCGCGGTGCAAGTAGAAGAATAACGTATTTTTTGTCTCTCTTCTTTGACAAGTGTATCCACCTCTAGCCATTACAAAAAATGACACTATAAAAATAAAGCAATATCGAGGCTCTAGCTCTACCCATTAGAAAAATGACATAATAATAAAACAATATCAAGGACTCTAGGCAACTCTGGCTGTCACCGCTGTCACCGATTCGAGCACCGTTCCGTCCGTTCGGTTTCCAACATGGCGCGTAGTAAAATGACACTAGTTGGTATTCTTTTAATTGTTTGTGCCTTATTTTATGTAAATGGACAAAAAAGTGTTATAGAATTAAATGAGGACAATTGGCGGGAGATGCTGCAGGATGAGTGGATGGTAGAATTGTAAGCAATATATTGAAATTCGCAAAAAGCAACTTCGAAATTGCTGGCGTGTCGGCACTAGAGCGTGGTTCATGTTTTTTAGTGTAGGATGCTATTTGCATACCTTTTGTGCATAAAAGTATACCGGATATACTACATCTTTTAGATATGCATATGAATTTCAAAATTTATCTAATATTAATCAATATTGAAGCTTGCCAAAAAGGGTTTTCAAAATTCAAATAACTTTTTTCAAATTCTCAGCTATGCTCCTTGGTGCCCAGCCTGTAAAGGTTTACAGCCGATTTGGCAAGAGTTTGCTACATGGGGACCTGATTTAGGAATTAGAGTTGGGCAAGTAGATGTTACAACATCTCCAGGTCTAAGTGGACGATTTATGGTCACTGCATTGCCTACCATTTACCAGTAAGAATGTCTTATCTTTAATACCACTGTAAATAATGTAAATATATTTCAGCATTATTAATGGAGAGTTTCGTCAGTACAAGGGAACAAGAGATAAAAATTCTTTTATGTCTTTTATAGAAGATAAGAAATGGCAAACGGTCGAAACCGTACCTAGTTGGAAATCACCAGACTCGATACAGATGTCAGTTGTATCATCATTCTTCAAATTATCGCAAATCTTACGAGTGAGTTTATTTAAAATTTAAGAAATATAATTTGGAAGGTTAATACATTGATACTTTTTTTCTAAAGGGCATTCATAATTACTTAATGGAAGAATTTGGCTTGCCCACATGGGGTTCCTACTTAATCTTTGCTGTTGCTACTATAATTTTGGGTGCACTTCTTGGTTTGGTAAGTAATGAAATATCAAATTAGCAATTTATTGTAAGCACAAAAATGTTTTGACTTTCTGCTTTTGAAAAATTCTAATTATGGATCTACTTTTAGGTTTTGGTATGCATAATTGATTTTGTGTATCCTCCAAAGCCTGTTCCTATTGCTACAGTAACAAGTAGTACAGGAAAGAAAGAGAAGACAGATAAAGCTAGCGACGATGAATTAGTAAGTAAACATTAAATCTTAAAGTACAATCATTAATAATTATTATTACATTATTCAGGCCGATGAAGATATTAAGGATGATTTATATGATGATGCCAGTCAGTCTGAGAAGGAAAACGAAACGAAAGATTCTGAATCGGGTGAAAAGAGTGAGCCTTCCAGTCCTAATGTTAAAAGACGTAAACCAAGAAAGGCAGACTGATTTTTTTTTCCAAAGCAATCTTGAAGTAACTGAATATTTCATTTGTGCGCTTATTAATATTATTATTATTAATATTATGTAAATTTTATACTGTACAGAATTTTTCTTAATAAAACAAAGAGAAAAAAACATTTTGTTGGTATTATCAATTTTATTGAAGTACATCTGTGTTGCAATAATAATGATTAAAATAATATGTACATCACTAGTGTATAAATATCTAAATTTTCTTAATCATAATCGTGACTACCTTCTCTATGATCTAAAAGTGCTTCGCTTTCTTGTTTGGTAACTTCTGTGATGCCTGCAGTGGATTTATTTCTTGAATTTACTCTTGTCAAACCTTCTGTTGCACCGGATTCTGTTATCCTAATTTAAGAAAAAAAAAAACTATTAGTGGTGGATATAGAGGATAGTCCAAATTTCAAGAAAATGAGACGCAATACTATTTCTTCTTTTACCTGCCCAGTTCAAGTTTGGGAACTTTTAGTATGGTTTGATGTCTAGAATACAGCAACTATTGCCTATTTCAATTACAAAACAGAAGGGAAGCCCTGGAAATCTGAGATTTTACCCTGTATAGAGAACATATGCATGTGACGCAAACCTTGGGGGTATACAGCGTTCAAGATATTTATGGGTTGTATATGGCTGTGGAAGAATGACAGTTTGTAAATTAGGCTGTTCATCTATTAACTCAGCTTGTAAAACCTTATTGACGCTTAATGTGCTTTAAGGTTAAGATTTTATGACAGTTGAACGTGGTTTAATCTCACATTGTTGTCTTTGTAACTCTGTAAATATAAGGAAAACTTGATTTCTTTTTAACAAAACAAAACTAATCGGTATTAAGTGTTTATGCAAAATTTTTGATCGTGCAACAGCACCAAACGCAGCTGCAGGTACAACTTTCAAAAAAAAAAGAAAACACTTCCAACCTAACAAAATGAAAACATGGCCTGTTACGACCCAGAAACATCATGAACGGAGTATACTATTCCCTTTATCCTGTTAGTTACAAACCATGTTTCTCATCGTTTATTAGCCTTTTTAAAACACATCACTCATGCTACTTGTTGGAGGGCATACACAACTTACTGTTTTAAGCGGATTTTAAACATTTTACACATATTTTAACAGTTTGGTGCTGGTAGCAGGGGTTATTTATTTTTTAACATATAAAATATACAGAGTACAGTATTAACCCAGTGTTAGATCATAATAAAGGAACAAGTCCTCCAAACAGACCAAGAAAAGAAATGGGCAGAAAACTAAATGAAATTAATAAAAAGGGAGGGTATAAACGAAAATTGGAATGGAATAAAAAGAAGTATTAATATGGCCGCAAAGAAAGCAACAGGGTATAGTACAAGAAGACCAATTAAAGAATGGTTTGATAACGACTGTAAAAAACATATAAACCAAAAAAGGGAAGCAAGACTAAAATGGTCAAGAACAGATGGCGAAGAAATAAAAGAATATAAAGAAAGAAGTGACCAAACTATGCAAGCAGAAGAAGAAAAAGTGGCTAGAACAACAAATGGAAGAAACAGGAACAAGTAGCAGAAATAATAATCTAAAGACGATGTATAACCTGATCAAGAGAATGAAAAGCAACTCTAATATAAGAGCAAGAGGGATAAAAATAAGATTAATAAGACCAGATGTGACTTATGCAGCAGACACACAAACATTCACAAAAAAGGATGAATAACAGATGAGAGTAATGGAGAAAAGGTTTCTAAGATTAATAATGGGACCCATATAAAGAAGTCAAGACGAGTATAGAGGAAGAATGAACCATGAGCTAATAAAAGAAATGGACAAGGAAGACATAATAAGAACGATAAAAGCAAAAGAATCGCATCAGTAGACCACATAGAAAGAAACGAAAATTAAATGATTAAGTGAATCACAGAATAGAAACCTATAGAAGATAGAGCAAGAGGAAGACCAAAGAAACAATGGACAGATCAGGTGCTAGAAGATATAAGAACAATGAAAATAAATAACTGGAAAGAGAACGTGAAAATATGGAAGAAGAACACCCAAACAGACAAGAATAATGGGGAGTAATTCACCCCGACAAATGGATTCGTGAGCTCCAGAGCGGCAAAAATTCCCAAAGGAGAAGAAGGAATTCAAATATCCATTTGCTTCCAGTTTGAAAGAGGCTTTAAAGAAAGAAATAGGTAAACGTTTTGGCACATCTGAATATAACAATCTATTATGTACCATTTATGCATCTGGAATTGGCAACACTGGTGTTGCTAGGCGCCATTTAACATATCAATCATAAAGTTTGCCATTTTTGACGTATACGTACCCACAACGTTTTGTCACACGGACTTGAAAATTTCATCTCAGTCAAAAAATGGAATTAACTCGTGAAAATTTTCGAGCGATGATTTACTACGACTTTCGACGTGAATTATCTCAGCAAAAGTGCATCGATTAACTCACTTCGACTTTTTTGGCGATGAAGCACCATCTAAAACCACTGTATATCACTGGTTTAGTGAATTCATTCGTGGTCGTCGTTCGCTCAAGGACGAATTTAAAGGAGGTCGTCCAAAATCGGTGGTTGCGTCAGAAAACATCGATGCTGTGCGCTAACTGATAAAGCAAGATCGTCATGTGACATACCGTGAGGTTGAGGCATTCCTGGGCATTAGTGTGACAAGCATACGCAAGATTTTACATGAACATTTAGCCGTGAAAAAGATTTGTTCGCGTTATTTGGGAAGCTTGGAAGCTTCTTCCTAAATTATTATTTTTAAATAGTTTAGGCAATGAATACTGGTGATATTTTTTGTAGTACTATACACTATTTTTTAAGTGTCTTTGCGGTTTAGATGTTTGATTAAAAATTAAGTTGTTGATATCTTGAATTTTATTTTTCTTTAATATAATAATCCCTAAACTTCTAATATTGAAGAAAGAAAAACCAATTCATTCAAAATATATTACTCGTTTTATTATTTTTAAATGAAGGACTTTAAAAGATGTCATGTCATGTTCGATGTATCGAACAATATATGTTTAATCATTCCAAGTATTGTCCCATCGACGTATCGAACTTTTAAAATAATTTTGCCATCCTTACTGGAGGTTCAATGAAATCTAAGGTTAGAAAACTGTTCCCAGCACTACTTTTGATGGCACAGACAAAGCCACTAGATGTGAGATAAAGTACTGACATTAAACAAAAGATGATTACAAATTGAGCTGAATTGTTTTCACGTCATATTTGACAAGTTTAAAAGTCAATTTATAAGTTTGAGGTTATAAGAATTTACATTTTAGGGAAAAGCAATTATCAATGCCTTGTTGTTGCGCTATTAAAATTTCCTATAATTTCCTTGGCATAATTTTCAACAATTATAATTGCTGTAAAACAACAAATACATAGTATTAATTTCGTAATGGTTACGCAACCATTTCTGAATAAACCGAATTAACTCAAATTAATCTGTATGATCAGATCAGAAAAAAATATGTTTCCATGATGTCAGTTTGAGCGTGTGCACTGTATCAATACTGAAAAAGCTATGAAAATCACACAAAGTAGTAGAGTACTGAGAAAAATGCAATAAAGCATCAATAGGTCAACGTCGGTATTGGAAATGAAAGAAAATCAAACACATAATTGGAAACTCAAGTGATTATGTTCTTGGCATACTTTAAAAAGTAAGTTTCATTATATTCGTAAATATTTTTTAAACTATTATAATTTACGATATGTAGCAGAAAAATCCAGACTAATTTTTACACTTACTTATTCAGGGTAGTTTACAACAAACGAGAGTTATTATACACGTGAGGTGATTTTACTGATTTTTTTTAAACTATACATCTGTTCCTTGTAGTCTACCTGACGAAAAGCTTCCTGAGCTGTGTATGGAACTTGACAAGATAGGAAAAGACACAAAGCGACAATTACCTGGAAATAGAACTGTGGCTATTGCCTATAGAGCCGGTGTGTAAATTGGCAATTCACAATAGTAGCTGTACAAATGCTTTGTTAATGTATCCATCCTTTGTCTTATAATCAGTAGTACAGTAAACCAAAATTGTGGGTTACTAAACAGGCAGGTAATAAATTACTGTTGTGGTGCATCAATGACATGTAGAAATGGACTCGATACCTTCAAAATGGTTTTTACATTTTAAATGATTTACAGTTTAACATAAAATGGGTGGGCATAACAATACTTAAATCTTTCAAAACATCATCTATTTGGGAATTTTTAGCGGCTTGAGCTTGCTCGATTTAACAATTTTCTTCTAATTTGTTCTTGAAATTTGTTCAAAGGATCTATTTTCTTTAATTACTGATATGATTTACTTTTCTTTCAGTATTTATGAATAAAAGTGTAATCTGAAACCATTCGCAACCCGAGAACATGATAAAACATAAATACCATTCCCTGAATGTTTCAGAATTGCTTTTTTAAAAAACACATTAAGAATAATTATAAATATTATAAAACCCTAAATAATTTAATAATAAACAAGAAAACTTATTTAACATAAAGAAAAGTTAAAGGAAAGGAAATATAACCAAACAAATGTCAAAAAACAGTTGACTTGTCAGTTTTTAAATTCACAGCAAACTATGGTTCAATTAATAAGGGTTGAATTTTTTAAAGAATTGTAAGATGTGTTGCCTATTCCCATACATTCAGGGGAGGACCCGTACAATGAGCATACTGTACAGAAATGAATTGTCTCGATTTTAAAGCAACTTATTTTAATGTATCATCTCCCCTTTAAGTGTGCCATGTTACTGTAAGTTAAATTTGTAGTAAATAGGCAAGATAAGAGTAAAAGTAAAAAATTATTTTTCATCAATATTTGTTTTTCACTATCATCAGTACTAAGTTAGATATATCATGATATCGGGATACCAATTTGACCCATGCTGTACGTTACTATCCAGATAAAATAAAACAATACTCAACACATTTATAGATTAACTTACACAAGATTCTCCTCATCTTCTTCTTGTGACAACGAAAAGTATGGATTGTGTGCAGCAGGTCTAAATTTATAACCTGTAAGCACAAAGAAAACATACGTAGCCATCTCACGAAACATTTCATCTAGCCAACCATATTGGAAAGGTACTGTAATACGTAGCAGATAAACTATGATGCGTGTAAAATAAATGTAGCAGACTATCATGACGTAGAAATGACGGAACAGTTTCAGCTTTTGTAGATTTGCAGCAGCCTTGCCGTCCGTGGCACTGGCTTGTTGGAGATGCCGTATGGACCACACAACTGGAAACAGGATACATCCGCAACACAAGAGATCAACAAGAATAAATATGTCGCGCCAAGCTCTGTGTTCCCTTGCGCCTTCCTCACTTTCAGCCAGAATTATTTCCGCGACGTTCGCTAAAACTTGCAACGGAATCACAGCCATGAATAGACGTTTATCACGCGGCGCCAATACATGTTTAATGAATGTCCAACCAGTGCCGATAAGAACTAGCGTAACAAATAACAAAGCACCCTTTAACAGGTGCGCAATATAATATAGTACGGCCCAAGTGGCTAAATGTACGCCCAACCTCTCGATGAAATGGTAATTCATGCCGTGAAATGCAAGCGACAGAGCCTTGAGAAATACTAAGGCTGCCATTAAATAGTGAATTTTAAAAACTGGATGCCGCGACTGGCGCAAAAGAAATACCCAAAATGCACCCGACAGCAAAAATAGCACGGCCATGGTGCAATACAGCGCTGGTAAAGGCATTTCTCCAGCCGATAAGAAATTGCCAACATTTTCTTCTGTAATTTGCATCTGGAAATAAAAAACAAACAAAGAATTAATAAAATTATCTTTTATCAGATTTAGAACATTTAAAATGAAGAAAAACCAGTATTTCCTTTTTATACAGTAATTTTGCATGAAATATCCCATTAGTCTGATTAGTAAAGTTATATTTACCGTAAAATCCAACGCCACTTGTTTATTAGTTTCATAATTAGGGCAGCTATGAAAATAAAGATTGTACAGTCCTTCTTCTGCGTCGCTAGCTATACTCATAACAAACTGCAATTTAAAAAAAAAGTAATAAAGAATATCAACACATAGCCTATTTTTCTATTAAAGAATTTCGAGTAGGCTTTGATTCTATCACATTTTTAGTATATGATAATTCAAGTTTACAACCTAAAAACCAAAAATCACTACATATGTTGACCGTTCATATTTGTGATGACACAAATGACAGACCTTTAACCTATAAATATGTATTTAGTGAAACTTCAAAAATGTCATGTCAAGACCAACTCTGAACTCTACAATATAAAAATGTACTATATTATAATGTACTTACGCTAGTATTATAATATAAGACTTTATCAGTAGTGTCATTGAGGACTGTAATTGGTAAATGAAACTGGTCGCAAGGATTAATATTTGCATCTGAAATTCCGCTTTTATTCTCTTCTTGAATGCTTCGTCGCCTTCTCGTCTGCATTAAAATATTTCCACTTCCAGCTAAAACTTGCTTAGGGCTAGCAGCAGGGATTTCATTGCTGCTTTTATAAATATGTACACGTTTCCAGTCTGGGCTACATTCAACTTTTAATCTGTAATTTTAATATTACTGAAAATGAAAAATGAATCAATACGAGATTTACGTACATGTTGTTTATTAGATCCATTTTAAAATAAATGACAGCAGCTTCATGTTCAGTATGAAATGGTTCTTGTAATAAACAATGATCTTGATGACTGTCCAAGTATGGGTTCATTGCATCATTCATAGTACGATCTAAGCTAAAACCAAACTATAATTAACCAGTAGGCATAATCTACAAATTCAATGTAATCGAACTCACCAAAGCATCTTTATCATGGGGTGTAGCTTTAAAATTTTGTAACTGTACATCTAATTTGCCTCCTTTATAAAAACCAAACGTGCTTAACGCTATGTACTTTCGAACATCATTCTATTAGGAAAAAAATCTTCAATACAGTATAAACTGATATACAACAGATAAAACATACCTCTATAACTAACTCGTGTATTCGACACCAACAAATAGTGAATTTTAAAACTAACAGAAATAATATTCTATATTTATTTGACATTTTATCCTATCTACGATCTATGATATACCACGATAGCAAGCAATCACAAGAAACATGTATATTGGAATGACTTTTTTATTAAGCTGATGTGCATATCCATTTATTTAATATGCGTTTATTAAAAATTACGTACTCGCTAATAATAATTAGACTTGCACACTCACGACAATATTATTATCACAAATAATATTTATTTCACACCAGGTGTTGGAAAACTGCAAAAAACCTCTACATGTTTTTGCGTCGGATATTGACAGATTGACAGCTGTTAAAATTTATATGATTCATTATTTCATTTTTATTCATGTTCGTTTACGCCCTCCGAATTTATTATTGATAGAGATAGAGTATCTGAATTATGATTTGTGTGACAAGAATAAAATTGCCCCAGTATTCGGGACGAATAAACGAACGCACCGACGCGGAAATCGATTAACTAGAGTCCTAGATAATTGACAATCGTCTAGAGTCCCTATAATATATTATAAGAGTTGGAACATGTCAAAAAACCAGAAATCAAAACCACTTGATTTTAATAGCGTTTGTCTAGAACAGGGCGTCTTGATATTGTTTTATTATTATGTAGAGTGTGGACATACTTGTCAAAGAAGAGAGACAAATACATTAGCTCTCTACTCGTGCTGCGGATGAAAGGACAGAAAGAGAGTTCACGGTTGTTTGACAGAGATAAACTATCCTTCAAAGATGGCTTTGACACAGTTTATATCTTACAGAAACAGTTGGTTTGCTTCCTCTACATTTTGTCTTTAATGCAAGAAGGGTGTATTACACTATTTACATATCTACCTCTCTTTACAATGGTTAAGGTTAAGTGTCGATAGGACGTATCGTTCCGACACAAATGACGAAAAACCAAAAATAACGAATTCACAAGAAATTTAAAAATTTCCTATCTCCAATATTCCTCCTGCCATTTTAATCGAGTTTGGAGCCAGAATGCATACAAGTTTAGAATAGCTACATGCCAAATTAATCACCAGAAAATAATGGCGCTAGAAGGGATAGAAAGGGAACGGCACCTCTCCCAGGTTTCGAAGTCTTTTTGGAAAGATTCAGAATTTGCTTAGGTACAGAATCACGTACAGGTCACGAAAGTACGTTTATTGCAAAGAATTCGTCTCTCTAGCTCAAAGGGTGTCTATTCCAGAGCCGTATTTGTACCATTTTCAGTTTATCGCGTTTTCGATCTAGAAGGTGATCTTATAGGAAAAAAGTGCACTAAACCTTTTTTGTTCCCCATTCTACGGCCCATAAAAGTGCTACAACTACGTTTCTTTAGAAACTCGGATTATCGCCCCAAAATAGTCCAAGAAAGGCAAAATACTTTTTTCTTGTTCTAATGGACCCCAAGAAACAAGGGGACGCCACTGGTACCCACCTAAGCCTGTTGTCCTAATGATTCTTTTTAGTTTAAATAAGATCCCAGCTTGATCGGACCATAATTAACGGAGTTACAATTTTTTTAGGTGGGCGTCTCGGCGTGCCATGGAGAAAAGTGCGGAGTTAATCGAATCGAGTCTGATTTTCTCGAGTGGGTAGGTAAACACACCCAGAACACACATCTTAAATATTATGTTGATTAGACTATCCAGACGGTTTTGGTGGGGGTTACAAAGTTCGCAGATTTCCCAAACGGTTTCTTAAAAAGCTTCGGAACTTTTTGATTTTTCACCGGACTTTTTCTCCTATTCCGTCATAGTACTTGCGCGAAGCTGCGTCGATCGGTGAAAGCTTGTAGCCCTTATAGTTTCTGAGCTACAAGCTACAATAATGACTTAAAAAGCCCAAATGACCCAACAAAGCTGGGAAGCCGGACAAGTCAGAGAATCCTGAACGACCCGATAGGATCGGGAGTATGTGGTTGCATACACAGATCGGTCTATTGCAACTATCACATCGGAAACTTACAAAAATAACTCAGATCCTTGGCAATTTGCAGTCCATTCTAACCTCAAGAGTTTACTACACAAAGAGACGTATTATTAATTTTAGTTCAGTAGTAATCCTGCTGTTTAGGACTTCAAATACAAGCCTGAGCAACGAGCATGCATAAATAATATGTTAAATCTAATTCAGAGCAAAACTTACAATACTAATCTTCATCGAACACATCTGAACCTTAAACTGCAGGTTTGCAATTCTACAGTTTACTATTATTTTTATAAACGAATATTATAAGGAAACACTATCAGTAAGAAAATCTTCATTTCTAAATGTCATGTTCTTCTTTATTTATTAGTTACATAAAAAATAATAAATTTTGTATCCTGCAGTAATATTATTAAACGTTACGCCACTGTACAACGCGACAAGGATGGAAAACGCTGGACTTTGCTGTGCATTATTATTAGAAAAATGACAATATAAAAAAAACGGCAATCATGTAGAATGCTGGTTCCACTATATACAGTTTCTGTGGAAAGTAAGGACACCTTTGCAATCTTGAAGCTTCAATAAATACAAATAAACAGTTTGCTTTCCTCTTAATCGCAATGACGAAAAAACGTGCACTTTTACCATCGAAATCTTCGCTTTTATACGCAATTAAGAGAAAAGCAACCAGTTTATTTGTATTTATTAAAGCCTCAAGATTGCGAAGGTGTCATTTTCCACGGAAATTGTATATAACAGGAGTTATAAGTGTCTAATAAGGCTAATAAGTGTTGGACCAGCATTCTACATGATTGCCAAAAAAACAATATCAAGGCGTTCCAGTTTAAACCACATAATAATGTGGTCAAATTGAACATCTGGCAACGCTGCTTCCTAAGATAAATGTTGAAAATCAACCCTAGAATGTTTCTGTGGTAAACATTACTGATAACATCGTTTTTATTGCTTTTATGAGAGCCAGTCAAACCAGTGATAATTTTTATTTATGGTTTTGTAATTAATCAAAGTTTCGTCTGATTCATACTTACAAGATCTTACAATTATTTACAATCTCTTGTCCAACTACTACATAAAATGGTAGAAGAAATAAGAAAAGCAGTAGAAGAACTACTCTTGAAAGTACCTGGACTTTATTGTGTACTAATTACAGACAGAGATGGAGTTCCTGTGTTAAAAGTCAACACAGATAAAGCACCCGAGTTAGCAATGAGGCCTGGATTTTTATCGACATTTGGTCTTGCTGTAGATCAAGGCAGTAAATTAGGACTTGGAAAAGCAAAAACTTTAATTTGTTCCTACTCACAATACCAGGTTATTCAAATGAATAAACTACCACTAGTTATTAGTTTTATTGCTAGCGATACATGTAATACTGGACAAATTTTAGGGCTAGAACAGTATATTGATCCGCTCCTTTTAAATTTAACATTAGCTGTAGCAGACACTTAAGAATGTATTGAAATAATTATGGTTATATATTATGTATAAGATTGTATTAAATTTATATTGTACATTTACATAAGCTTAATAAAATATACGTATAATAATTTACAATTCTCTTGTTAACATGATTGGAAAGTTTTCGGTAACCAAATAGTCATTTTCAAAGATGACAACTAGATTTACTTCAAACTCTGAAAAATCAAAAACAGATTTAGTAAGAAAATTAGTTTCTCAAAGTAGATAAGTATTACCTATTTTAAAACTGGGCGTTATTAAAGTTGGGCATGTAAAAAGTCTTGGAAACACCATGTAAATAGGAATGGCAATATTGTGAGGTATATCTCCTTCGCCTATCTGTATGTTCTGTATTTCTGTAGCTGCAAATATTAAAATTTATTATAATTAACTTTGAGAAGGGCTAAGGAGCACACTACATAAGCAGGCAAAAACTATAATTTCATCTTGGCTGTAAAGAGCCTTTTCTAGAGCAATTCTTATCTATTAGACTAAAAGTATACTCCATAATATAGTGCATATGTATACCAGAATCATAATAACTGCTATATTTCAATGGTATCACAAATTAATTAAAAATTCATAAGCTTATGAGTCACCTAACCTCAAAATCGAAATACCTAATCTCACATAAATTCTTTGTTAGTTTGATAGAATTTATTATTATGGAAGAGAATACAGTATCACAAAGATGTAGAGCATGTTTAACTAGCGGTAATGAAATGCATCACATTAAAGAAAAGTACACATCTCCAGATGAAAATGTAGGGAGCTTGTTAGAATTATTAAAAGTATGCGCCTCCATACAGGTAATTATTTCTTTCTGACTTTTCACACGTTTAATTTGTAATAAATTTGTAAATAAAATATTTAGATATCTTTGAATGATGCACATCCACAATATATTTGCAAAGTATGCGTTAAAAGAGCAAGCGATTCACATCAATTTCGATTGCAATGTGAGAGTGCAGCGTCACAGCTACAGTCTGAATTTAAAGCTAGAGATTCATCACCTGTTAAGTTACAGTGTAATGAAGAGTACGTATTATTTTTACTAATGATATGATTGATTTACGAAAAACCATAATGATGAAATATGTACCTATTTAAGGCTCTCTCTGCTTGAACAAGATAATGGTTTAGTTACAAAAAGCTTGTTACTTTCCCCAAAATTAAAATATACTGAAGCAAATTTCTCAATTAAAACAGAAGATAGGAAAGATAGGCACAATCTGCAAATTCAAGATATTCCAGGAAAATCAAAGATTCTCATTCCTATGAAAAGATGGGCTTGTGACCAATGCAATAAAGAATTCAAATACCGAACCAGTATGGTTAAACATAAACACAAACACGGGATAACATCACGCTGTTGTATGTTTTGTAATGAATCACTAGAAACAGCAGCATTGTTAGCACGTCATATGGAACAAATGCATGCACATTTAAAAACTATAAAATGTTCATTATGTGGAAAAGCATTTTTCAAACAAGCAAATCTAAGATTGCATATGAATGTACATTCTGGTGTCAAACGGCACATGTGTGAAGTATGTGGCATATCTTTTGCTTTGGCCGGCAACTTGACCGCGCACCGTCGTTTGCACACAGGGCAAAAACCATACAAGTGTAAAGAGTGTGGCCGCGGCTTTACCCAACAAGCAGCATTACGTTCTCACGAAGCTGGCCATTCAAATAAAAAGGATCACGTATGTTCAGAATGTGGAGCTGCTTTTAGTAGAGCTGGTGCTTTACGTAATCATTGCAAACGTCATTTATCTATTCGACCTTTCGTCTGTACCTTATGCAATAAAGCATTTACATTTATAGTGCATATGTATACCAGAATCATAATAACTGCTATATTTCAATGGTATCACAAATTAATTAAAAATTCATAAGCTTATGAGTCACCTAACCTCAAAATCGAAATACCTAATCTCACATAAATTCTTTGTTAGTTTGATAGAATTTATTATTATGGAAGAGAATACAGTATCACAAAGATGTAGAGCATGTTTAACTAGCGGTAATGAAATGCATCACATTAAAGAAAAGTACACATCTCCAGATGAAAATGTAGGGAGCTTGTTAGAATTATTAAAAGTATGCGCCTCCATACAGGTAATTATTTCTTTCTGACTTTTCACACGTTTAATTTGTAATAAATTTGTAAATAAAATATTTAGATATCTTTGAATGATGCACATCCACAATATATTTGCAAAGTATGCGTTAAAAGAGCAAGCGATTCACATCAATTTCGATTGCAATGTGAGAGTGCAGCGTCACAGCTACAGTCTGAATTTAAAGCTAGAGATTCATCACCTGTTAAGTTACAGTGTAATGAAGAGTACGTATTATTTTTACTAATGATATGATTGATTTACGAAAAACCATAATGATGAAATATGTACCTATTTAAGGCTCTCTCTGCTTGAACAAGATAATGGTTTAGTTACAAAAAGCTTGTTACTTTCCCCAAAATTAAAATATACTGAAGCAAATTTCTCAATTAAAACAGAAGATAGGAAAGATAGGCACAATCTGCAAATTCAAGATATTCCAGGAAAATCAAAGATTCTCATTCCTATGAAAAGATGGGCTTGTGACCAATGCAATAAAGAATTCAAATACCGAACCAGTATGGTTAAACATAAACACAAACACGGGATAACATCACGCTGTTGTATGTTTTGTAATGAATCACTAGAAACAGCAGCATTGTTAGCACGTCATATGGAACAAATGCATGCACATTTAAAAACTATAAAATGTTCATTATGTGGAAAAGCATTTTTCAAACAAGCAAATCTAAGATTGCATATGAATGTACATTCTGGTGTCAAACGGCACATGTGTGAAGTATGTGGCATATCTTTTGCTTTGGCCGGCAACTTGACCGCGCACCGTCGTTTGCACACAGGGCAAAAACCATACAAGTGTAAAGAGTGTGGCCGCGGCTTTACCCAACAAGCAGCATTACGTTCTCACGAAGCTGGCCATTCAAATAAAAAGGATCACGTATGTTCAGAATGTGGAGCTGCTTTTAGTAGAGCTGGTGCTTTACGTAATCATTGCAAACGTCATTTATCTATTCGACCTTTCGTCTGTACCTTATGCAATAAAGCATTTACATTTAGTTCCGAGCGAAAAAGACACATGACCATTCACACTGGAGAAAAGAATCACGAATGTAATATATGTGGAAGTCGCTTCAATCGCAGTACTAATCTAGCTGTACATCGTAGAATTCATACTGGTGAAACGCCTCATGTGTGTTCTATATGTGGTAAACGTTTCAGCCAAGCACACTGTCTTAGATCACATATAAACACTATACATCCATGTGTAACCTGAACATTTAAACATTATTTAATTTACACCTTTTTCAATAAAAAAATTAAAATAACGTATAACGTTCTTGTTTATTATTAAATTCTTAAGGTTTTATAATAAATTATAATTATTCTTATTGTTGTGTTTACTAAAAAAGCAAATTTTATTTCTAACCAAATTGAGGAATTTTGACATTGACATATAGAAAAACAGACTACACAAACATGATCTATTTTGTTTCTAAAATTTGTAATTTCACAAAGATATCTCTGAATTGTGAGATGTGTTGCCTACTCTCAAACATTCAGGAGAGGACCCATAAAATAGGCTTAAAACTAGCTTAATTGCTGCATTGGAAGAGCAATTGGCACATTGTGTTTCATGTTAGAACACAGTTATATCTGGTCTACCCAAGCAACACACAGTCATCAATAAATTACATCATTTTGAAGACAATAAAAAGTTAAAACTCAACTTTATTGAATGCAGAATTGTTTAAATTTATTGTTCTTGTTTTGCAAAATGACATCACGTTTAGATATTTTTCAGTAATTTATGCTAGTGGATAGCTATTAATAGAAGTTAGTGAACAAAATTAAAACTTTACAGAATAGGAACCATTGTCAGTAGTTATGAATAACAACTCTTGATTACAAGATGGGGTTGAATATTTTTCAGAAAAATTGTTAAATGTAAAAACCTTAGTTTAATGCCAACAGTACTGTCGTGTCACCAAAAGAAGCAGGACATTTGCTTTACCTCCTGTGATTCTATTTATTATTTACGGAAATAATAACTTAAAGTTAATACAGACTTTTAGGAGGTTCTTCTACGAGATGAACCAACAGACAAAAATCTAAATTAAAATGCTATTAATACATACAAAAAGTCAATTTTAAAACTGGACGCTTACAAGGAAGCAATTCATTTTGATAAATTGAAATGCGGAAGAAAATTATTTTTTTCATCAATCTTATTAGAAAGTAAGCTTTTTGACCGTCATTTTGTGGCTGAAAGTTGATGTTTTAGAATGGAATTAGTATCATAAATACACTTAACTACAGATATTTTATGGGCGTGCAGCAAAGGACCTGGTACTGTTTTAGGTGTAAAGCATAATATTAGAGGTCAGCAAACAAGGAAGGGCTTACAGCATCCTTAAGATCTCGCTCACTTCTTAAAAAGTTTATGGACAAAAAAATTTGTTGCTTTTTAAGTAAATTTTGTAAAGTCATGCAGTCTCCACTACCATTGAACTTTAATAATCACACTGCGGAAGTTTAGGCATTTACCTTTTCTATTCGTTAAACATCTTATTAGAAAGGGTTAAATATAAGTGCATTTCTTAGAAATACCATTCATTTGAATATAGTTTTATTTTGCCTATATGTGCCTATTTGAAGAAAAATGCCTGTAACCTGCCCTTTTTATCATTTTTTATTTTGCTGTATAAAAATCTGCACATTTTATCAAGTAAAACATCTAATAGATATTAATCAGCATGGGTCCACGAAAGCTAGGTCTACAGCAACTAATCTTTGTTACTTTACACAGACCTTTTCTAATATGTTAGAATTATTGATAATTTTCATGATTGAAAAAGAAATATGTAAATACTTACCATCCTTAGCGTAGCCTTCTGCACATCCGCAAGTCTCTACACGAACTAACTGCAATTCTACAGAACGTATAGGTGTTTGACACTTTTCCAGTATAACATGACCTGTAAATGGGCGAAAAACACTACAATAGGTAGAATCTAGCTGGCCACGTATAAGAAAATCTGGCACTCCTGTTCCTTTTGCCATAATCGAGGTGGGATTCATAGTAAAATTAATGCTACGAAATGGTTCTAACGGGCGTGGTACGTATTGCACAAAGAACTGTTGAGCTTTTTGAAGATCTTTAGACAAGAATGAACGTTTTATATCACAACGTAAACCGTAGCTAATATTGATAAATACACCATGATATGTCTCATAGAGGGTTTTATTTGGTCGTGCTTGTAATGGTAAATCAAATGGAATCTCAGTTTTACCTGCAGGTATTCGACCAGGAGCAGAGACTTCGCAATGCACATTCAACAATTGAATAGGCTATAACTAATGTATTAAGATATACGTTTTATATTATGTAAATGATTACCTTGACAGCATTATAAAATGCTTCAATAATTCCGACATTCTTCGAACTGATTTGCAAATTAACAGCTCCTTCCATCGATAAACTTATTCCATCATGCTTGAAATCGGTTGGAGTGTTTATAACAATTGTACCAGTAATATTCTCCTACAAAAATACAGATTGCAATAATTCATAATTGCGAAAACTTAATAATTATATACTCCTTCGTGGTAAACTTTATCAGGTTTTCTGAGGTGAATGTCTAGAGTTATTGACATCCTAATGTATTTTTAAGTATATTAACTATTAAAACAATATTATTTTAAATAATATTCGAACCTAACCACAAACCCTAACCTTAAAAATTCGAGGTTATATTATTATTATTGTATATGTCACTTTGACGTTTTAACTAGTCTACGCTAGAGTCCCTAGTGCAATCAATACTAGAGCCCTCAATAATAATAAACACTGATACAGAGTCTATTAGTAAATCATAGAATGCATTAAAAGCCGCACATGCCGACCAAGAGCGTAACAAAATGCCGAACCAATAGAAAAAGAGCAATAAGAACCAATAAAACTGAGATTTAAAATCTTGACGTCTTTTCTCCAGAATTAATCTTATAATTAATTTTGTTTAATTAGGACTTTAGATTATTTTAATAAATATTGGTTGCATAATAAGACTGTTTAGAAAAAGGATAACTTTACTGCTGATTTCCTCTCTCTTTATTATTCCACATTACTTTTACTGTGAATTTTTGAAAAAATTAATTTTAAGATATTATAGGAATAAATTTTGAAGATGCATTGATTATGCTGTTTTCCAAGTTCAGGATCTATCTAGCAACTAAACACAATAGTTTTTTCCAAAATGATTTTTATATTTTATAATTTTACAATTTTTATATAAAATGTCAGGATTTATTAACCAACAACAAATAATTCGGCCCCTAGAGATTCTTACAATATAAACAAATTTACTTAATTCTATAAAATTCTAAACACTTGCAGTAAAATGAAATCACACTATCAATAGGTACTCGATTAATATTTCTCAAATAACCTAATAAAATATTCCATTTTTAATAATTTCTATAAATTTCTTAAACTTTTCAATATCTAACCGTTTAGCAAAAGTGTTAACTGACCAAATACTTATACCTGTCCACTTGCTCAATCTTCCTCCCGTCCAATCTTCATTAGCTTCGTTTTCTTTACATTTATCCTCAGCCCAAACTCATTCCTCATATCATGCAGGTGTTGGAGCATGCTTTCTAGCTTCTTTGTGGTTTCACCAAACAATATCGTGTCATCCTCAAACCATATACTAACTATTTTTCTTCCTCCCACTTTCCCTCCTTTTTCCATCAAGGCTCGACTATATATTCTACGTATATGTCAAAAAGCGTGGACGACAATGGGCATCCTTGTTTTACTCCCCTTCCGATGTTGAAGCAATCTGTTCTTCTGTGTCTCCACCTGGTGACCGCTTTCTGATTTCAATACAAACTTGCTATGAGCCTTCATTTTCTCCAATCCACACATTTTTCTTTTAATATCCTCATCGGCTTTTCCCAGCACACACTCGAAAGCCTTTTCGAGACCAACAAAACAGATGCTCAATCTTCTTCCTTTTTCAAGATATCCAAAATTTCCAATCGTACGTACTACACCTATCTCCTTTTCAAAACCCATACTGCTCTTCTGCTATGTTCTGTTCCATCTTTTTAGTTAGCTTTTTATTTAGCACCCTCAACAGTATTTTTGCTGCATGTGTGGATAGACTTATCGCATTTCTTTGAGTCCTTCTTCTTGGGTAGGGGAATCATTTCCGACCATTAAAAATCTTTTGGCCAAATGCGAAAGCAAACATGATATGGTGAGTAATATAAAATGTAAAATTGCTATAATTATTAGTTACTTTACATTGTTTTATATTTTATTTTTTTCCTACTGGGAAGCAGCAACGAACATTAGTTATTAATAGGTAAGTCTTTTCAGCCAAATTTGTGATGCCTATCAGAAATAGTGAACCGAGTGTATAATATTGTTATTCTTTGTAGTTTGTTCTATAACACTGTACGATCTTCCAACATATTTTAAAATAATCCTGTATGTATTTCATAAAAATGTAATGTAGACAAATATCTATATTTTCAACAAATACAAAAGTGATTGCTTGAAGATAATGTTAGAAAATGGTACACCTTTTAAATAATAAACTATATAAATCAATAAAATCACATAAACAATAAATTAAAAAAGGTCCTTTCAAAAATGTCCCACTTTGATTCCTTACATTAGTTATATGGCTCTTGCAATAAATTGAATAATAGACAAATAATATAAAACGATAACTGCCTCATATTTAAAAAAAGTCTTGATAAAAATTTTAAAAAAGTGATATTGCGTTCTCCCATCTTAAAAAACAAAAAGACAAAATTTGTCACCAATTTGCCATGAACCAAACCCATGATTAGGTAGGTAATGTTTTTCAATGTACAAATTTCATGCTCTTAAACGAAACCAAAATCTGAAATCTGTTATTAGGATCACATAAATAAAAGAAGATTGCAGAAAATAATTGCATTCTCTATGGCCTGACATCTATTAGAAAAAGCATCAGTCTTACAATTTTCTGTACAAACCTGCATGTTGTTATGCAGATTTCAGGAACGAACAATTAGTAGAATTGAGTTTCTCTTAATAGATGGCAATGCAAGACTAGCTCGTAAACAAACCCGCAAGATGGCAACCGTTTCCTCGTTTCTATAATAGATGTCATGACCGTCGAACGCCAAGCGAGGTTACAACGCGAATTTACTGCTGGTCAATGTTTGTTTACCATAAAAAACAGAAATATTTATTCAATTAAATCTACAATATATTTGTGGCTATTTAATAAAATAATGCCTTAGCAATTCACACTTGTGATACATGCACTGTATATGCAACAAGCTACTGTAGTTGGATAATACCACAATCTTTCGTTACTTGAAAGCTTACAAGACTTCACCGCAGTCTCTATTTGGTATGCCTAAATCAAAACGTTGTCCATCGAGAGTCCACAAGAGAACTGCAAAATCTTACTCGCAAGAAATTTACGACGAATTAAACATGAGCAGTATGTGAATTATTACAATTTTGAATAAGCTACTTCGTTTATTATATTGGTGATAAGGGTACCTCGTATGTAATGCTAATCACGTTACAAATATTAAAGTAACAACCTTTGAATTTCATTTAAGTAAGTAGAACCAGACTTCCCCAAAATTACCTATTTATTTCGGGCTAAATATAAATCAATCAAACCAGATGATCAAGAAAACTAATACAAATACTACCCCAGTTCTTGTAAAGTAGGAATATTTAGTTTAATTAAAAAAGATATATAATCCATTTACATTTCAGTGATGAGGAAATGATTAATGCACCTAGGATCGATGAAATTTCTTTAGAATTTGATAGTAATCAATCACGAGATGAAATACTGTAAGTTTTATTATTATCTTTGTTTTTAAACTAATGTAATTAATTAACGTATGCTTATCTATGTATTTCAGAGATGATCCAAACAATTAAGTGTATGTAGGTGAAATTTTGCTTTATTGTAATTAGCCTAAGTTGAAACGTACTTGTTACATATACCCTTTAATTTACCTTTAACAACTGTCTATTATTATCAAGGGTCTGATTTGAATGAAGAAACATCTCTTCCACCATTAACCGTAGAACAAGAAAATGCCACTTCTTTGAGTATGTTATAAAGGATAGAAGAGTGGTAGATCTGGGATATATTTTAACACAGTATGAACGTATTGTGAAACATTCCCAGTACTGCACCATGAGAAAGATGAATTTTGTGAAAGAGAAAACTGCTGGTTTGCATTATTCATTATATTTTAGTTGCGATAATTGTGATAAAACTGTTGTACTAAGTAACAACCATCCTTGGAAGCAGAAAGGTGTAAGTAAAAGTGTAAGAAACTCCTTGCTCTTTTGGATGTTCCGTTTATGAACCGAGGACTTTTGCCAAAGAAACAACTCAAGTAAAAACTGTACGTGATGCTGCATATACTGGCTTAAAGTTTCTTAACGGAAGATTTTTAGGTGTGGCACAAACATTTGTGTGAAACAATGCTAAAAACAGGGGAAGAAGAGAAGCAACATGCTGTAGGTAAAGGAAACTTAACTTGGATGGAAAACAAATACCATACATTATAGTATGATCTTATGGCCATGGAGGCTTCATCAGGAGTTGTTAGTATTATGACATGTTATGATTTTAAATATTACTATTATTACTTTTGTTTAATACCAAGGCAATTATAACTAGTTACAAGAAAGAAAATTCTATTTCTGGGTGTTCGAAATAAAGTTTGTTCGATGTGCAATTTCTATAGACAAAGGAATCAACACAAATGTGCCTTAGATTTCAATGGCTGTTCCACCTCCATGGAACAAAATGTAATAGTGGAGGGCTTTAACAAGAGCATGGAACGACATGGAGTTGTTTATAAACATTTCATTGGTAAATTCACTAACATATTTGCACACAAATATTGCACAATATGCAAACGTAATGTATATAAATATTACTGCTTGCTGTATTGTATCTTGCAGATGATGGAGATTCCAGCGTATATGCCTGAATTAAAGAAAGAGTTTCCTACGGACAACAAGTATTAAAAAATTGAATGTGCAAATCACGTGACTCGAAATGTCAGTGATAAACTGCACAAGCTTGTTACAAATAAATCTTTCTCCATACAAGCCAGGAAGCTACTAAGTAGCTCACGTGAAGGCGTTTCGCCTCTTGAGAGGCTAGTGAAGGGTGTTAGAATGGCTATCAAAAAAGCTGGTACAGAGGTTGGCCAAAAGCATTCATTGGTTCTACTGCGACAGGATTCATTGAATCATGTTTTTGGATATCATGCCAGTTGCAGGTTTAAATCTTTAAAAATTTCTTAAATTTCTTTATTAAAAGTTTACTTGCTTTTTAGCACATTTTGTAACAGGAAAGATGAGGACGAAGAAGACAGTGTTAAAATTATAGAAGAGA
>VTPC01002220.1:0-22678 GCA_011009095.1 Ignelater luminosus
CCGGTACTGTAGCTGAATGTTAGTGCTGAAGGACGAAGGTGAGCTGGGCGGCATTGGCGGTTGGCGGTTCGTAGTATACCTGAAGTATAGTCGGCGGAGCTCGGAGGCGTGTAGCCGAAATTGTTGTGAAAGGGCTTTTGAGGGCGTTCTGGTGTTAGATGATGCGTCGGTGGATGATGTTATGGAGACGCTTCGTGGTGTTGGTACGGCCATGGATAACGTCCGGGGACTGCCGGAGGGCCGGCTGCGGCTGACGCGGGCCATTGCATATGCACTGGTTAGAGAGCGAAAGGAACCACTGCCGACGCTGCACCGAACGGACACTACGCCGAACTGTTCTTTACGCTTGATTTGAGTCTTATTTAGTTCATTCCCTTTAACAGTAATTGCGGTAGATTTAGACTCTTTTTTGACTAATCCAATATTCCTTCTAACTTGATCCTGATTGTGAAAAATTAGGAATTTTTTTAGACTTTCTTAACTTCACATTGATACTTGGGTTCTTTAATTACATTCTTTATATCCTTTAACTCTGTTTCTTTTCTGTTAAAATACATGTCTATCAGACTATAAAGCTGCTGCTGCTGTTGCTTATCTAATCCCATCTAAATAGTCATGCACTACAGCTTGTTTAAAAAATCACTAGGATTTAGAAGAGAAAATCCATCAATGTCCTTATCACTGATGATGACTTCGTCCTTCCCGCTTTCCACTTCTTGATGGAACGGTTTATTGGCCTTGGTATCTTCACTCACTCTGTTACATTTTGCTAGTTCCTGCAATATATCTTGCTCCGTTCATGCTAATTAAATCTATAAGCGTCTATCTCACAATACATTCCCAACAAGTAATATCCACTAGCATTTGCCTTAAGTTCTGCAGTAATCACTTGTAATTCTTTACAAGAGATGGTTATCCAATAATGTGCACTAAGGTTTTCGTTGAAAGACTAGAAAGCTAGTGGAATAGACAATGAAGAGGTTGGTGCAAATATTCAACAAAACGACTTTTAAAGGTACACCTTGCCAACACACCAGTCCAAAAAATTATTGGTTACACTTCAACCAAAAACACATTTCGATTAGCTCGGCTTTTGCCTTTCACTCACAAAATATTTGCAACCTGGTGCTCACTGAATGACGCCGCTGGGACTTGACTACACTCTTTACTACTCTACTTTTCTTTCATATTCCTTACTGCAACCCTTCTGGTTCATACTAGCTGCATGCTAGTCAACCCTATAACCAGCTTGTTCAAAGTTGCTTTACTTTGAGGTGTGGTATTCCTATCAACCACCGGTCCTAAGAATCTCTCTAGTTCTTACTCTTTTTTCTATCGTGCATCTTAGCACATTTGTTGCAAATTAAATCTTCTTCTGTTAACTGGTGAACAAGTACGTTTAATATACTTCCAGCTTAATCATTCTGCTGCTAATTTCGGCTTCCCTTAAAAACGCCACTGCCGCACATTTAACTTTCCCTTGCAGCTTAGAGACTAGGGCTTCACATCCCGTAGCCTATCTTTAATCTCAGTATTTGCGGGACTAAAAATTTTCAATCCCGCGGGATCCCGGAAATTAATAATATTTATATAAGTTAAATAAAACAATGATATAGTTAACATAACTTTTATTTAAGTTTTACTATGAGTAAGAGATCAATCAAGTTGCGTTGCACTATTAATATACAGAGATCACATGCAGAAAAAAAGATAATCGACATACAGTTGAAACAAAAACCAAAATCATTTTCAAAGAATGTTGACAAAACTAATAAGTATTAGGTTGGTCAGCATTCAGTTGAAAATTTTTGCGAAGAAAACATAACATGTCCAATGTGTCGTCTGTCAAACTACTGCGTATTTTAGAGGCAATATAGCCAGCAGCAGAAAAAGCTCTTTCGGCTTCCACACTAGTCGGCGGTATTCCTTTTAAAGCTTTATATGTAAATGTTAGATGTTTACCCATTGACTCTCCAGATTCATAAAGAGTCATTTCTTTTTTTATAATGGACTCAAGTGTATTAGCTCGAGATGGTGCCGGGCAAATTACATTAGATGCTGACGATATAGTCAACTCAAACTCCTAGTGCAACATAAGATCGGATGGCGAAACCTCTTCGTTGTTGTTGGTTACTTGAACAGCTTGAACTACCTCTTCGTCGTCATTGTTATCATATGAATTTAAAAGGCTGAACTGCATTCTTATTACAAAGTCTTTAATTTCTTTTCGAAGTAAATTCTTCCCTGGAAGATGAAATGTTTCATCATCACACGACGCATGGTAACTGCAAGGGTTTTGAAGGTAAATCAGAAGTGCAGTCAAATTTGTTCGCCGTTATGAAATACGTCAGCGCAAAGACAAAGCTAGTTCTGAAGCTTCCAGTTTCTTGATCATAAATCTGAGCGTAGCTTCAGCTTTAATGAGATTGGCATCTTGACGACAAAGAACTTCCACAGCAAGTTTCACCGGCTTTAGAATATTTTCTAGATTTTCTAATGCACAAAATTCATGTTTGAAAATCTATACTCAATATTCGTACTAATACCCAGGTCAATTAAGGTTTTAGCAATGCAGAATTTTAGTTTGTTGAATGTTTTAATCATGGTAGCCAAACTACTCCATCTTGTCTTGCAATCTCTATCTAACTCAATTTTTCTTTCGAATTCTTTTTTGACCTATTCTTGAAGCATGTCATTTTTGGTTGGCGAGCCTTTAAACAAACGTACAATTTTTCGAACCTTATTGATTATATCGTTAAAATCAGATATCAATTCTCGTTCTATCTCCGAAGACGAAGATACTTCTACTATAAATCTATCATTGTCAGTTATATTTGATCTGTCCCCGTCATTATTTGTTTCAGCCTCAGGATTCCCAAGTGGAACATCAATTTGTCCTTGAAGACGTCCATTCGTTAAAAGTAAGCGAGAAACGGTGGTCAGTTTCTTTCAATTCCGACAATTCATGGTAAACTTTCATATGAAGAGTCATTCCGTAGTTCATGACCATCATTCGAATGGATGTTGAAGATCATCGAGGCAGAGAGTGACCTTTCGCTTTAAATAGGTCTCGTAAATCTGAAGAAGTTACGAACACACTCAAGGGCAATCCGTCCTTTGCAGCCATACGTGCAACTTTTTCTTCCATTGAATTTTCATTGTTTTGAATTGGAAAATGGTCCGTGGTCTTCATTCACTTTGGCGTCGTAATTGACGATGGTTCTGCAGATAACATACGGGACGATGAACTTGTACTCGCACTTGACGACGACGCTACATTTTCTAACACTTTTTTGCTTAAATCCTCTATATGATGCTTAGTTTTCAAATGCACGTGTAACCCTTTAGTCGACCTAGCAGTGGTTTTGATAATAGTCATGCACAGTTTACATTTTGCACTTAAACCGTCATTAGATTTGAGAAAATACTTCCAAACAAAAGAATTACTTGAAAAGCAACTCTATTGCACTGAACTTGACATTTTTATATTTAATTATAACAACACTACAGCAATAAACTTCACGTAATTACGAAAAAGTCAATAATTTAAGTGATGAAGAATATTTCATGCAGATGAACTATGTTTACTTTCAAACTGATTGACAAATGACACTCGCTCACTTCGCACACCACTCCCCGCACCCCGCATTGCATTCCCTTCTACGAGCGAGCCGTATTACTCGAGCGATCGCGCTCTTCTCCAGTCCCGCAAGTCCCGCGGGATCCCGCGCCCGTAATCCCGCAACACGCTGGACTGAAAAATGACGCGGGATCTCGGAATACCGAGATCTCGGTATTGCGGGATTGGAAGCCCTAGCTTAGACCCATAAGTATGAACATGAATACCTTCGATCTTCTTTACAGTCTGTCCCCCATCAAATCAAGAGTATGTCTTGGATTGGTTAGTGTTGTTGCTCAGTTAGGTTCAGTCACTGCTAGTTCGACATATAATGTTTTCTATGATACTGCCAGAGCCCTATTTTAAATGCTCAATGCAAAGCAACTGATGATTTATTTACTATTTTGCTTCAATTCTTGTCACTGAGCTACTGCTTATTAGTAATACCTTATTAGTAAGGCCTGTATCAGATAGTGCTTGTTATTTCATTGACTTTCATTCTTAATCTTCTTCAAATTCCTAACGAATCCTCTCTTATGAGATCAACCATAAGATTGGGCTTAACGATGACCCTGTGGATAACTCATAGTTATTTCTTTTATTGTTTATTCTACTTCCACTTAAAGGGCCCATACTTGCTTTGCCCAAATTTATAGAGCATCTGTTCATTTCTGAAAGTTTTTTCAATATTTGGATACCAAGCAGAACTAATAGCATTCTGTATATCCAGTGCTGTAACTGCAGTATGTAATTTCAATTTTCTATTTTCTCTTATGCTGGTACTACCCTATTTATGGAGTTACCCAAATAATGTATTTATATTTGGGCAATCCTGGGTTACTTTAAAACATTCCTATATATAATACCCGCTTTTTTGCAATTGAAACAAACAGACCTAAATCAAACCCCATTATTCTTGCCGTTTTTTGCACATCTTCTGTTTCAAACCTTAATTCTAACTATAGCTAAACTTATGTCCGTTGTCTTTCAGACCAAACACTTCTCTTTCGACGAATTGCAATATTGTCTTTGAGAAATATATTTTACTGCATTCTGTCCCGCTCCAAATTATTTTAATTGCGGGTTTTATTCAAAAACCAATTTTTTCAATTTTTCCTTGCTTTCTGCTCATTGACCTGTCCTATATCCTGATCATTCTTTTGCTCGCTACTTGTGTCCAGGTATAGTTTTTTCTTGATAGTTCCCGTTTACCTTTTTCGTGAATTGTGCTTTGGTCCTTTTCACGTCCAGATCGTGTGTTAAGTTTTCTACTCCGCCTCGTTTTTTTTTCATTGCGTAAGTTAAATAAAATACTTTTTATCTTTCCTTTGCTATTTAATTGCAGTCTGCATAGTGAAGTGTACCGTGTTGCTATGCTGTTGCGTGGTGTTTCTTCTTATTATTTCCACCGCTCTCAATACCTTTTTCATCGAGTCATTTGGCCTTGTCTTAAAGATTTCTTCTATTTTCACTACCGTTTTCTCTGATCAGCCGTATCTTCCGTCTTATAGCTCTTAGTCGGTTTCTCTTAACCTGCGACACTGTTTGATCTGTGTAGCGTCTTCTCTAGAGTCTTATTCTCATTAGGCTTTGCATTCCTTTTTTTGCACCTTATTTATCTTTACCGGTTTACAGAGGTCGCTACTTTGCTATACTATTTAAAACTATCTACAAGAGTCTATATCTTCACTATACTAAGTCATACCAAATCTTAAAGTAAACGGATGCGAAAGATTCTGTTTTCTGTAATTCAAATTAAAACACAGAGTTGTCTCCATCTTTAAGCTGTACAATAGCTTCTACTTGGTTTGGTCACGTTTGAAAGCCTGCACCAAACTAGTAGGCAGGATCAGCAGAACTCTCGTAGTTTTTTGAAACAACAATGGGAATCTTCACCTCCGTGTTAACGAGCCTTCCAGGCCAACTAAGTTGTTTTGAGCAATTGGGTTTTGCGTGCAAACTCCGTTTTGAAAACCCGACATTGGACGAGATTTTGTCTTTAGCCTTAGTACATTTAACTCTAAACTAATGTAATGACACGTAAATACTATTTGAGGTTGACTGATGAATGAAGTCGAGACTCATATTCAAGTCTGAGTTCTCAAAATGACAATTTTCAGAAAATCCTTTCTTTCTCAGAATAAAACAGCTATTGGACATGTTCACACTAGGAGGAATCTACTTGAACTTATTTTCGTATTTTTTTTCTGACAAGGGCCTGTAGACAAATACAGATCTATCCAAAACCTTACATCTATCTTTTGACTGCTTTGTGACCTTGGTTTTTCCGGCACTAAATCTTCTCTGCTCTAGTTTCCTTGAAATATACCTAATCACTTATATCACTAAAATTTACAGTAAGAAGAAATTAAGTAGATTTTTCTAACCTGTTTAATTATTTTTAATTAATTTGCTAGTCCTTATCACTTTAATTGTCATGTACTTGAGAATAGGGTAAATAACACAAAGTATTTCTGATTATTTTCAATCGGCAATACTAAACAGGCTGATATTGTATTTACCTATAATTATTCTTGGTAAAATTCTGTAAAATTTCAGTTTTATTTAAATTTATTATCAGCAGACATCGCTGTTTACAATTTTCTTAATAAATATTTCTTATCGACACTGCTCTTTGAGGTGTGGTGACTACAACCCGACAGACGTTCATATTTATTCCTTTACTCGTAAAAATGGTAGGTAATCAATTTTACTGAAGGGTGTGGTTTAAGTAATGAGATTCACTTTTTATTGTCAATATAATGAAATGTACTAGAAGACATTTATCGGTATTTCGCTTTTATTTACTTAAATGTTTGTAATGTAAAATTAACCGGAAAATAATTAAATTGGCTTGTTATAAATTATCCATAAAATTATAATTACTGTTTAACATTTAATGTAAACATTACTCTGTAATTGCAAGGTTTTAGAATAATAAAAAATTATTTGTCAGAAGTGGGATTCGAACCCACGCCCACAGAGTGGACTGCGACCTGAACGCAGCGCCTTAGACCGCTCGGCCATCCTGACTATAGCCGGAATGTCGTATAGTGATGTAAACACGGCTTACGAGTTATTTATATACTTGAACAATTTTATAATTAACGTAAATTTTTACTTTTGCTTGCAAAATAATTTGTATCGTTTCCTGGCTTGATTTGCGATAACAAACATGCAACGTTTTGTTGTATTATTATCGATTTACAATCATGAATACATTTTCCTAAATGTGTGTGTGGAAATAGTAAATAAAGACGGATATACACTAGAAAATATTTCTAGATGGTTTTGTCTTTTATTTGCATGAGATAAAATTAAAATGATATTTAAATATAAAATTTCTTAAAGCTAAATTCAACAGGAATTTGATTTAAGGTTATTCTTCTTACTAACTGATTTAGTTCGGAAAAAAGTTTTTTTTACATTTTTTATTTTTTTTAAGTCTGCCTTATCTAATAATCTTAGCTAAACCTTAAAGGGATTAAAAATATTTTTTAATCTCTTGGTTGTTTAGGATTTTCGATTTTTTTAAAAAGAATTATATTTTTGTTGGCGCTTTAACATAAACACTTTTATATAACAAGTGATGTTAAAGAGTCCTGCTTTTAAATTATAATGCACATTTCTCGCATATCTTTTCTAATTACATCTTTAATTATTATTATCTGGCAGTTATTATTATTATAATGTCTTTCTTAAAATCAGCTTCTCATAACATTGTTTTCTATCGGTTACATAATGGAAAGCAATGGTGTCATTTGAAGGTTTAATTAGACCTAATTGTTATACCAAATTTCAATAATATTGAGGTAGGTTTATAATTCCTGCAATGATTTTTAGAATTCATGAATTTCTTCAAAAGTTGCAAAATGGTGTCGCAGAAAAAAACAAGCAAAACTATCAGATCAAATACGATGGGAAAATTATTTTTGATCACAAAGAAGATCTAAACAGTAGTATTGCAAAAAGAAAAAAAAATTGATGACAAACCGCATAGTGGGCGACCAAGTAAAGTTCCAGTTCGAGATGATGTTGTCTTAAGAAATCAAGCGTGACCGATAGAAAAAACTTAATTCCACTGAATTATCTAAGTTATGCTATGAAACTGCCAATGGTAATGTATGTATTTCCACTATAAGTCGAAAACTACTTGCCAAAAAATGTAAACCATGGAAGAAGCCGCTTGTTGTGGGCTATTTAAACATAGAAACTGGATCGCAGAACAGTACCAGAAAAAGCTACTTTTAAAATAAACAGTGATGCTGGAAACAGTGCATATTATGGTAGATCTGTTGGAGAAGAATATTCACTAAAATGCGAATTTCCTGCAATTAAGCATCCGACCTCTGTCATGGTATGGGATTGTACACAACTCCTTGGTCTACTACATATCATATGTATCTGGAATTATAATGTCACAAGTACCTTTAAGTACCGCAGAATAAGATGATTTCTAATGGGACTTATTTGGAGAAGATTTTATTTTCCAGACGATAATGCCACCGAACGAAACTAATTTAATTCTGAATAACCAAAATACAATTAATTGCATAATGAACTGATCAAGGTTTCTAATGTTATGCTGCACAAAAGAAGTTTATTACATTAATTAATTGTAATAAGCACATTCGTAAATGCAATGAATGTATTAATTGAATCTAATAATGACTTTTATTAATACTATCAACTGATTAATTATATGTATGTAAACTTTCATAATCAGATAATGAATTTGTTCAATACTTTCATATTTAGCTTCTCCCTATTTGTTAACCAATAAAAGTCGATCCAATCTAATTTAAAACACTTATTGATTAGATACCTTTTGCACAATACTCACTTTACGGTCTAAATAATCTTCTTTTCCTTATTTTTATGTAAAATAATAAAAATGGAACGTCGGTAAAGTAGCACACTTGGTGCAAAGTTCATCTCATTCATACAGATAAACACATAAATCCGATTTGTAATCAAAGCGTGCATTTCATGCATATGTACATATCTTATCGCATCGTCTAAATAAACATTAACAAAAACTTTTGTTAACAATATTTCCACATTATAAAGAAAAAAGGGCAAAATATGAAAATCGTGGTAGGCTTTTGAAAATTTGCATACAGGTAAAAAATTGCAAAGGAAACATTTCTTTCTCATGAGTCATGACGTTTTTCAAAATTCAAATAAGTCCATTTTTCGAACACTTTTTCTAAAAATTTCGAATTTGACAGGTAATGAAAACCACATGATTACTTTTGATTAGGCCATTCTTGGTTCTGGACCAAGCAAAATCTGATACGGAAACAAATTTTCCATAAGTCATTCAATAAAATTTTTTTCCATATGGTGCAGACTTTTTAGCGAACACTGTATATATCTAAAAATTTCTACAGCTGGCGCTGTCTTCCTTATCTCAACCAAATTCTTCATTCTTACTTGTTTTCCCAAATACCGTCTTATAAGTTTCTTTTCTCCATATCTTCATCTACCTTGTCCTTTCATGATCTTCTGGGTCTTCCTCTCTTCTTTCGACCCATTGGGCTCCAATCTGTTATTTTCTTTATCCAGCGGTTCATCTTATTTCTTTTTACATATCCATATCATTATAATCTTTTTTCCTCTATTTGACTCACAGGATTTCTTCGTTGGGGATCCTGTCTGTTCTTACTGTGCGGCAGCGTCTTCTCCAATATTCCATTTCCACTGCATGTACTTTATTTTTGTTTTTTAGTTTCCAGATCTCTGTCCAGTATGTCAAAATACTCTCTACCACTGTTCTGTAAATTCTATTTTTTGTATTCTTTTTTATGTGTCTATCCCAGAATATGGAATTTAATTGTTTGATGCATGTTCTGCTTTGTCCCAATCTGTTCTTTATCTCTTCTTCTAGAATAGCGTCGTTCGATATTATACACCCTAAGTATTTAAATTCTTTGTGTTTTTAATTGTTATGTTTTCGTCTACTTCTAGATTCTCAATATTTTTTTTGTCTTTTCAAAATTTATTTTTAATTCCGCCTTATCGTATTCTTCCTTAAGCTTCCTAACCATAAACGCTAAGTCTTCCTCATCTTGCGCCATCAGTGTTTCTTTTATATAAATCTTAAATGGGGTTGGGAATGTCGAGCATCCCTGTAAGAGTCCTTTCGTTGTTTTTAATATGTTTGTAGTGTTCTGTCCTCTTTTTACATATACTTTGTTGGTTTCATACATTGATTTTACAGCTTTAATAAGTTTTTCCTCCACTCCTATTTCCTTCATTGCTTTCCAGAGTTTATTTCTGGGTACCAAGTCATACTTCCTTGTTTTTTGTTTTTTTCCTTTCTATGACCGTTCTTATTGTGCATGTGGCTTACACGGGATTTCCCAGCTGTAAACCCCGCCTGATCTTCCCCAATTTTATTTTGTATGTTGTTTTCTAGTTTGCTTCTAATAATCTTCTTGTACAGTCTTCCTATTGTTGATATTATGTTTATACCTCTATAGTTAGTGCATTTTCTTTTGTCACCTTTTTTAAATATCGAGATGATATATGCTTCCATCCAATCGTCCGGTAGCTTTTCTCCGTTTATCGCTTTCTAAAACATTTTTTAAGATTCGTCATCATTTTTGAGATCCATATTTGATTAGTTTCGCAGCTATTCCCCCTGGGCTTGTTGCCTTGTTATTTTTCATTGATTGTATGGCCTTTTTCATCTCCTCATTACTTATTTCAATTTCTTGTTAGTCTATATCTTGTCTGATGTTGTAAATTTATTAATTATGTTAATGTAAGACTTTACATTGTGATGATAATAATTAGTTCATTGAATCTAAGAATGACCGTACATTAATATTATGAATTTTTAATTATATTCATATGAATGAATGAATCGATTTATTGGTTTGAAGAACAAATATACAGGGTGGCCTATGACTTTAAGTGTTTTTTGGAATGCAACTGTTTAAATTGCTGAACAAATGAAAACACTTTTCATTCATTCCTTAGATTTTTATTATAAGCAGGATTAAGTACCTTATTACTGCAATCCAGCTTTGATTCTTCATTTGGAAAACAGGCAAATGAGTAATAAACGTTACACACGGACTGGGTCTGAGAATGACTTCTAAGAGGAAGAGGATTTCAAAGTCGTGAAGGTATAAGAATAAGAAATTAAAGTTTTACTAAAACACATTACCATAATCTTCCCTGTAATGAAACTTGCACAGTCTGACCTATTTAAGGTCGTGTATTCTAGCAGGCTTTTCAGAAGTAATTTTTCGAGTACTTCTATTATTTTAAATTCTAGAGGCAGCTACTTTTTTTACTGCAATCAAATACTCAAGTAGTTTACGCGATTAATCAATCAGACATAATAAAAATTCAAACGTAAACCCAAAATTAGCCAATCAGATCGGTTAATCGTGTGATTAGGCAACCGAGGCTTTAGGTATTACTGCAATGTGGATACACAATTGTGAAACTGGTGGACAAAAATTATGTCACTATCTATGGCAATAATCTTTTATTTAAAAGCAATTGAAAAACTGAACCTAAGGAAACGCCATTGTTAATTTAGTAGAGATTAAACATAGGTAAAGGAGTAGTATACAGGGTGTATTTAAATATGTACCTCTTCTCATTGTACATAACAAACAGAGAAAGATATTCTGATATGATTTAACAAAAATTTCCTACAAAAAAGTTATTAGCGTTTCTAATTCTTATTAAAATTTCTTCATTTTAATAATTAGGCAAAATACTACAATTATTTGTAGTTTAAGCGATAAGAAGAAACGGTCAGTCATATTTTTGTTTTATTTCCAAATACTGTTTCTATAATCTGCTTTTAGTATTGTTAAAAAAAAAAAGATTGTTTGACGATTCCATTTCTATGCAATTCTCATTTGACTTGCAAATTGTGGAAAATAGTAAATGCACTCTAATTAATGTTATAACATATCTGATAGAAAACTTCCCCTTCCGACTTCTAATTAGACATGAGAAGAGTCGAGTTTATATTTGCGACTAAAAGTCGTAGTGCCCAAGGCACGTGCCTCAGGTGCCTTGCTGGGAAGATGGTCCTACGTACCGGACTGATGACCAATCTTTCCTACAGAAAAAGACAAATTCAGACACAATACACATGTAATAATTGTACCGAAGACTGCAAATTCGGCAGTTTACCCAATATTGTTTTAACAAAGTTTTTCATTGTGCCAATGTACAATTTCATAAATTGATTACACACTACGTTGTAAGAACAAATTGGTTTATTATCCCTGCGACCAGTTTTATTGTTGAATAAAGTTCATTTACAAATTTTTTTATTGAACAAAAACGGGATTTTATGAATTTATGAAAAAATATGTAAATACAGCGTTCGTAGTTATTGAGTCGGCATTACTTCACGAGAGATTTCATTGTAGGAAAGAACATTTAACAAGAAGAATGCATACTTTTATATACATTGTTGACGAACAGCCATTCGTAGTATTGATGAACACTACGAATAGCGAATGCAGAATCAATGTTTCCATACACTGTATACACGAAAAATTTATTATAACAACGAATCTTCACCTAATGAACTTGATTCATTATAACCATGAACAGTATTTTTTTTACTGCGATTCAGGTTTAACCTTTTTATTTAAGATTCCTTGATTCCTTTGACTTCGGAAAATTCAATTATACTTCAACTCGGTTTATTTTATACAAAGAATTCATTTTAATATTGCACTTTATCACTGAGATATTAGAAATATAAGAAATTCTTGACAATTGCAGGACTGCCGAAAATTTCATTTTACTCGAAACATTGCATACTATGGAAAAAACACAAAAATTGTTTTATATTCTGAGATTAAATGATAAACGTGCCAAAAAAAAGTTGTGGAACTCTATAGTTATGATTAATGAAGTAAGTCCACTTATGCCTGCTGAAAAGGATTTTTATTGTATGGAAGCTTTTGAAGAACAACGTAAAGAGTTGCTACTTATCTACCAAATCATAGGCCAAAAAAACTTTTCCAACATTTGCTATCACAAAGCACGCGTTAGTGTAGATGCAAAACTTGCGATAGGAAACAGATTTCAATATTTAGCGAAATGAATTTGATACAAAGACAGAAAAGGTTCATATACTTGAGAAAAGAAATTTTGTACCTGTGATATGTTGGATTATCTAATAACCAGCGAGATGAAATAAATTTTGTTGGTTTTTTTTGCTACACAACTGAGTTTTCAAAGCTATCTTTGCGAGTAATTGTCAAAGGAAAGAAGTTGGGAGAGGATACGGTCTTCTGTGCTATTCTCAAAAATGCCTCGTTGATGGTTATATTGGAGGGGAGGGTGTCTAAACAGGTTCTAGAAGGATTTAAGGATTAATGTACTGCAAGTTTTAGATAGTTCTGATCAGTGTCAACTTCAGAACTTACTGCGCTTTGAGGCAAGCTCAAGTTTCTGCACTCTCCCATCTCGTATGCACAGTCTGGCTTGTATTCGTTTTGAGCTGTAGAAAGCTAATGGAGGGCACAGCCGAGCAATGTTTGTAGTTGTTTTAAGAAGATTAATAGAGGTTAAAAAGATTAATCATGGGCGAAGCTCGACATTGGGCCACCACAGGTGGCCAGTTATGTGACAGTCCGGCGCTATTTGAAGAAGGTTAATATGGGTCGAAGTCACCGCAGGTCGCCCGAATCATGTTAGTATCTGGTTTTTCTAAGTAGGTTAATGGAAGGTGAAGTCCGACCATGAACTACAGGAGGTCGTCCTTCTAGCAGCACATGTCGACGCTTAAGAGAGTAACTGTAGGGGAAAGATCAATCATCAGCCACTGTAGGCGGCTTGTTAGAGGACACAGCCCAACATGTATTCATTTCTAGTTTTTTTAAAGGATTAATGAAAAGCAAAGTCTTGTCGTGGTATCGTTGATTGATGCAGGTAGTTTGATAAAATGGAAGGTTAATAGAGGGCAGAGTCCGACATAAAATAGTTAACGGAGCTGTTTTTAAACAAAAGTGTTCTAAACCGCTCTTGCTCTAAATGGGCTAGAAGAAGAGGAGGACTTTAGGACAACGTAGCTGTGATAGCTGTAGTTTCAGTAGTAACGAAGAGCTTGATCAATTTCGGACTTATTTAACCTTTCTCATTTCACATTAAGCTTTCCCAATTTATTGTGTTTGAGTGCTCATTTGCGTGTTAAGATTTGTCCTAAATATTTGAACTTTGTAGTACTATTATGGCTAAGTCACATAAAATGGATGTCAATCTCAGTAAGAAAACCTGAAAGTACTGATATCATGTTGGCGATTTTGAGAAGAAGCGGCCAAATGCACGCAATTTTTTAATTGATCTCACAGCAAAAGTAAAGGTTCAGAGGGGAAAGGGGTTGGCGGGACCATTATTGGGCTGCAGGTGCTGGAGGCCGTGACATGAACCAAACAAATATAATCGCGCAAGTTCAGTTTTTTCGGACGAAGGATGTTACTATTACAAGGATAGTAGATAGCGTAATGTCATTAGATGGGACGCTCTCTGTGACGTCTTGAGAAATCCAAAGATATGACTCTCGCCCAATCCAAATTTAAATGTATCTGACAACTGGATTAGGCTGATAGTACGCCTCCGTAATTTGTGCGCCCAGGGGCAGTCGCTTTACTGGCTTAGTGTCTCGACCTTTATTTTGATTAACAATACGCCAAATTTGTATTGTCACAATGCGATGCGTTTCCATCCAGTTTTGATTATAAGTGAGGTATTGAAGATGAACAGTAAGAGTTCCAGAAAATAAATTCTTTGATTAATACTGTCTTTGTGACTTTTTTAAAGTAGAGAGTAAATGAATGGGAAAATTGTAGAAATAATATACAGTTACTTCATAAAAGCGTTATTCAGTTTTTGGGACTACAGATCTTTATTCCTGATAGTTTTCCCATTTATGAAAATTACAATAGGAGGGTTCAGAAACCTACGACTGATTCTTTTAAGAGGTGTTGAAGTCAGAGATAGCTACTGTTCAAATAGAAAATCATCCAGATGGTATCAGATACAAAGATATAAAGCAATTTCGTTTTCTTTTTGGTGTGAATAAACCAATAACTGTCAAGGCTAAAAGAAACTTGACCAATGCAACCGCGTTCAGGCTCAGTACTTTGGTGTGCAAGAAAAGTAAACAAATTCAATTTTTGCTGTTGCTTTCTTCTACTATTAAGAGTTTAGTTAATTTTCTTTACCGAAACCTTTTATGGTGTCAGTTCTTTATTTAGAGAGTTGAACATTTTTCGCTGATCTAAAACTTGCTAAAATCTTTCTTCAGCAGCATCATCAGGATTGCTTATTAACTTACTTTTTAGAAAAGAAGAAGGCAATTGTGTCAATGAAAACACATGAATTGTGTCATTAGGTAAATAATTAAATAAGGTGTGCAATTACAATCCAGTGCTCACTTTCTAGCACAATTTTAGAATTTGTACAAAAAAGATGGTCTTGGGAATTCATTGAAAATTGATCTGTTAAAGAAGAAATCATGAAATATCTTAGTAGGCTAATCCAGTCGGCATGATTGAGGTTTGTGCATCTCCTCTATAACATCAAAAATGAGAAAAAGGCCCAAAGAGGATGGTTTTGTCTATTTCCAATGTTGTCACTAAGAGAGGTGGTTGGGATCTAAATATTATAAGAAACAAACAAAATTTTTAGTTCTAGACCATAATACAATAATAGGGCTCCCTGGAGGATACTTTCCAATTAAGAAACATGGACTTCACTATCAAAATCAGAAATACTTTTTAGAGAAAATTTGTTATTAAGTTGCATGCCGTGTCAAACCTTTTAAACAAAAAGTAAGAAACGGGACAGATTTTAACTTGGTCAAAGATGACTTCGACAGTGACTAATATACTCTAGGACAGTATTTTCAGATTGGGGGCTTTCGACCTTCAAAGAAGTGTCAAAAGTGATTTTCTTTTATTGGCAATAGCATCGCGTCCGCCCAAATACAATAGATTTTATTGTTTAGTGTTTAGATACAACAATGTACAATACGAACCTGATTGGTTTTGGACACAAGGATTGGAGAAGGTGATTTTGGTTAATGTGGAAGTATAGATATATCCAAAAAAAAAAACAAAGAAGCTAGAAGTTAAAATATTTTGTTGGTAATGGGACCCTCTCCGGACGTTGTTTTCTTTTTTGAAGTTATCTAATTTGAAGTAAAGGCTGGAGCTTTTGTTTCTTTTGCGTTTCGCCGCTTTCGGCTTGTTGGTGATATCTTTGGGATTTTCTTCGCCCCTGATGAAGTCTTCGGTTTTGCAACCTTCTTTTCGGACAGAGCCAAAGGGAAACAGAAAGCCGTTTGTTTTCTGGTCCTTGAGGTTGGGGTCACAAGTTTCTGCACCTGACCATCATGGCCACTTTTGGTTTTCTGATGGTTTTTGATTTTCTGGGGAAAAGATGGTCAAAGTGGTAAATTTGCTGGCATATCAGAATTTTTTGGGGGCGACTTCCAACTTCTGTTACTTCTTGATGAAGGGCAATACCTTTTTGCTGTCTGCCTTGTAATTGGCGGGAACTTATTTCTTGATAACTTGTAACAAGGAAAATTACCCCGATATGAAAATACATTTTGTAAATGATTTAGAATAACCAAGATTGTAGATGGTCTGCAACTTTTGGTAACTGGTTCACGGATAGCGCTTGAAGTTGTGTAGAAAAAACTGGTCTTAAAAGTTTAGCAGCTTGCCGGATTTTTCAAGACTTAAGTTCAAGAATCTTCATTACTGTTTTTAAGTATTTTGTGGAAGGTGTAAAGCATAATCTAAATTAACCAATTATGAAAAATTAGAAAAAAAAACATTTTGGAAATGCAAAGCATAACCACAACGAACTCCGTTTTGTTCCTTTCTTCAAACTTCAGCCGCCATTTTGACTATGTTCCCGAAGAGATCAAAAAACGAAGACACCACGTCGTCTTTAGTTTTTGATGTAGAATCCAAATCTGAAGTCAAAATTTCAAAACTTGACAAACAATGCGGACAGAGATACAGACAGACTTCGCAAATTCAGTAACGACTTTTTCGGAGTTCGTTGAAAATAGTGGATTGATTTTCGGTAGCCGGGATTAAAGTCTTTTGTCATAGGGATTCTCGCAGCTTAATTTACTTTTGGATTTCATTAGACAGTGGAGGGAAAGTGGCTTGGCAAAATCAGGGTCACAGAATCTGTGGTGTTCTATGGATCATGGCTCGTTAAGTATTGATTTGGGACATGAAGTGACTTAACAAGCATACGAACTGAGGCAAGTTATCTCGTTCACAATACGACCTGTGGTGTGCTGTAATAATCTTGGTTTCTATCGAGACAGGCAAGAGTGTTCAGACGTCAAGCCGTGGCAAGCTCATTATTGCTCACAATGGCTCGACAAGCTTTATTGTGTATATTAAATTTCCTCTAATTCTCGTCAAAACAAGAAACTTAGTTTTGTTGGGATAATTCATGCTTAAAAATGGACATCTGGATGTTTAGCCAAATTCTTGTAGTCATAATTATTAGCACTAAAATGTAACTGACAAAAGTAAAAAAACGCTGCGCCAAAACTTTTTGGTTGAGAGGACTAGACTCAATAACCTAGATAGACGACTCATCTTTACGAGTCAAGTTTTTTATGTTAGCCAGTATTTACTGTCACGCTTGTGCGTGATCTACCACGCTATGAATTTTTGGAAGAAGAAGCTTGAAGCTTGAAGTAAAGCAGTTTATGAGGAAAGTTTATCAATAAGAAACTAAATCCAAATTACGTAAATGAAGTTCACTTTTTGCAACAAGAATAAGTGACGGTTTTATAGCCAGCCCAAACTCAGATGGTGTCTTTTACACTTGAAAACCTAAACGGATCAATTTTTAAAGATTCAACAATTAAATTTCAATTCGTTTAACTATTTCTAATTATTATGTTGTCTTCTCTTAATTGATTCTTCCTCAGAAGCAACTTTGTCTACATAAAATGGCATAAATACTTTATCGGGATTCTTTTACCAAGTATCAGAGTGCTATTGTATTGCATCAGCAAAAATAAACTTAGTCTGGTGTAGCTTTTCCCTTAAAATAACCCGAAAATCGAATTTAACTAAAACAACAGTGAAACGAAGAATCCACAAAAAATAACTTGAAAAATTCAAATAAGAGCAGCCGGATAAATTGAATGAAAACATTAAGGGGAAAATATATAAGTTGAAAAGGTCAATTATTTTAAAAGGGCAACAGGACGTTTAAAAATACGTAAAACCTTGAATGAAAAAAAAAAGGTCGCGGCGCAAAACTGAACGATGTAAAATTGTGCCCTAATTAATGAGAATTTTTTTATGAAATCTTGTGTCCTGCCAGACTGTGAAATTAACGTTTTATCAACCAATTTGTTTATTTTTTTATAGGTCGTAGCAGAACTCTTCTTGACTACTAATATACAAGTGCCAAGCGAGGAGTTCTAATATCTGGCGATGGAATCGGTCATCAGGTGTGTATGTTTAAAGAACTTACATATATTAGAAAACTTTGAGACTATTTTACGTAAAGCAAATAGTCTTAATTAAGCTAAAATCAATTTCTTAATTTTCCAACAATGATAAATTCAACCAACCAATAGCTTCCATATTACTTGCAACACTAGATTATTGATTAGTTTTATAAGTGTCAAACCAGTAGAGTACTGCTGATAATGTGTTAGTGATTTTCTTTCCCTCATATTTAAAAAGGAGACATGAAAGGCCTAAACCAAAACATCCAAAACACAATAAATGATATTAACTACTAAACAGAGCAATACAATACTTTTATTAGGAGCGTTTATCAATTTCACGATAAAAATTCTAATATTAACTAAACGTCAGTCACTTTGAGTCTTTATGAAATATAATTCTGTTGTGGGATTTCCTTGCATCATATATTAAGATGAATAATAATGCAAGATTTGCAAATAAAATCAGTAAAATCTATTTATCTATTTGCATAGAACCAGAGTTTTAATCTTTACTATTAACAATCCAAATAAGAAGTTTCATTAAAGAACTGTTCATTATACTGGGTCATTATGAAATCGAATCTCATGCATTTTCAGGGGCCCTGGGCTAATACTGTTTGGAGGCCTTGGGCTAATACTGTTTGGGGGGCCTTGCCAATTAACCCGAGTTTGGGCTAGTTGTGGAGACCATTAGCTATTTTACTGATATAAACTGTTTTTATCCATTTTTAAACAAGAAAAATTATAGTCAACAAACACTGAAAATTTTTTTTATTTTTTTATTATATCTCCTCCCATAATGCAACATACAATTTAACCTTAGGATTTCATCAGCACCTAAAGGGTATACTGTAAGAGTATGTTGATATTTGTATCTAAAATTTTGGTATCAAACTAAATGTGTCACCCAACTACCTTTCCGTGCTTCTAATAATATTATAAAGCTGTTCCAATTAAATAATAAAAACTTTTATGGACTAGTATTAATTGTAATAATATCAGATTTTGATAAATAAAAGAAAACAGCAAAAAGGCTTGGTGGGACAAACGTTTATTTCAAAAGTAATTTTATGGAACTAAAAGAACTTTGAGTCAGTTGAAGAATTCTACGTGTATATCAGTGACCGATTACGAATGCTTGGCTTCATTAATTGAGTCACTAAAACAAGTTAAGGCACGTTCAGAGCAAGCAACTCGCTAGAAAATACCCAAGGCTGCTTCTGCAAGAGGCCTCGGGACGAGACAAGTATCAACTTTGCCAACCAAAGTTTAAATTGTTATTTTTATTTTTTTCTAGTAGTGAGTCTCGAGAAATGCTCAGTGTATTTATAAGCTCTGCTAGCAAATCCTATTTCCACGTCCACGAAAACAAAGTCGCGTGATCTCTGGGCAATGCTTGGCGTGCAATAGATTACGCTAAGCAACGGACGGAAAAGGGTGAAAGGCGAGTTCCTGGGGCGCCTTAAAATAACCGGGACATATTGACTAAGAGAGGTTGTGATGATGAGTTTGCTCCTCATCTCATAGAAAACAAGAAAAATGCAAAAAAGCCTAATACTAGCCTCGGAAAGGACAGATTAACAGGAAAACGAAAAAGGACAAGGAAACAGCTAATGAACTTTGGAACGATCAATACACAAGGATGCGAGCAGTGGCGGCTGGTGACCTAACTTCAGGTGGTGCCAAAACCACGTGATCGTCGCTTGAATGGTTAAAATTGTCAGATTATACAGAAACAAACCGCCACTGGTGCAGAGGAGAATTAACTGAGATTGTCCATGAACTAGAAAAACATCATCTAAAGATAGTAGCACTAACGAAGATAAAAAAGAAAGGAACAAGTAGCGAAATAATCGGCAACTATTTACATCTGTATATTGGAGTGCGAACGAGGAATATCAATACTAATAGAGAATCAACTAAAAAACAGAATAACAAATTGGGAGGCAATAGACGAGAACACAATGAAAGTAAGTTTTAAAATATTCTACAACATAAATTAACTGTATTGGCAATATATGGATTGTCAAATGATGCCCCTACTAATGAAAAAAAGTTGTTCTTCGAAAAAAATCAACCAAGAAATGACAAAAATATGGAACAACAGAAAAATAATAATTTTAGGGGACCTTAACAGTCGGACGGGAAAAACAGAAAACAGCAATATCATAGGACCGTTTGGAGAAGAAACAACAAACGACAATGAAGAACGGCTCAGAGACCTATACAAACAACATCAATTAAAAATCTCCAATGGCTACTTTCAGCACAAAGACATATATAAATATACGTGGACACAAAGTACTAGAAACTTAAGATCTATTATAGACTACTTAAAAATTGAAGATATCAGAGTATACAGAGGAATATGTAACATATCTGATCATCACTTCCGGAAAGTTAAAATATTCTTCCCAGGTCAATATAAGATCCAGACAATAATTCATAACAACAAACAACAGACCTTACCGATGCAAAATATAACATTGATAGTTTACAACAAGAGAGCACACAGTATCTGTATCAAAATCGATTAAATCAATACTTTCAAGAAATCGACAACCAAACAGCAAATAAGGTGTACGAAAACCTAGTAGGGAGTATAAAAAAAAGCTGCAAGAAAAGCTTTAGGTACAAGGGAGATTCTAAAAAGTAATAAATATTGGTGGAATACTGAAATTGAGGAACCTACAGAAGGAAAAAAGAAACTTTATTAAAAATGGCTCAACACAAAAGATCAAGAGGACTATAGAAAATTCAGTGAAATAAAACGAGAAACAAGACGGAAAATTATAGAAAGCAAAAGAGAAACATGGGACAAAAAGTGCCAAGAAATAGAGACATATATTGGAGGAAAGAAATGTAGAGAGGTCTGAAAATTCATAAATAAAGTGAAAACCAACGAAAGACTAAGAAGCCCACTTCAATGAATATCGGTACGAGAATGGATAAAACACTATGAAGATCTACTAACTAAACAAAGACCTGTATACACACAAATCACACCAACTAAAGTACGAGTAGAGGATGAAGAAAAAATATACATAAATACAGAAGATGTAAAAAAGGCTGAAAAATGGAAGATTCCCTGGCCCAGGTGGAATAAACGCAGAGTTGCTCAAAAATGAAACTGAAAAATTATAAACAGCTTTGGCTTATATACTTACAAAATATATAAATGGTGAAAACATACCCCATGAATGGACAACTGCTTCCATTACATCAATCCACAAAAAGGGAAATAAACTAAATTGCAGCAATTATCGTGGGATATCAGTAATGAGTTCAATTAGTAGAGTATATGGAAGAATCATAAGAGACATGATAGAACAAAAATGTAAAAAGGATGAAGAAGAAGAGCAGTGCGGTTTTTGTACTGGCAGATCCTGTACAGATAACGTATTCTGCCTGAAACAAGTAATAGAAAAAAAATTAGGAAGAAACAGAACTACACACCTTAGTATTCATAGAATTACAGAAAGCATATGACAACATGCCCATCAAAAAATTGTGGCAAGTACTCCAAAATACAAATATATATAAATCTTTATTAACCAAGCAACTGTCTGGACAACCCAGATTGCCAAAAGAACACAGTAACTATATACAACAAATAAACTTATATATAACTTAAATTGTAACAATAATAAGTAATATAATGGAAATTAAAAAGATGTCGAACACAACGAAAAAACAACAATATATAAATTAATAATAAACAAACATTTCTGTGTCCAACTAAATGATTTCTAAGGATATATACAGAAGATTTTAATATTTTTAAAATAATTTCTTCATCTAAACATTTAGGAATACTAAAATACTTTCGGAAATTTATACATGAATTGGTAAGTGTTCCACGAGATCCAAACAGTAAACCAAATATTGTTATATCTTTAACATTAAATTTATCTTTATAGTATGGAATTGTAGGTTTATAAATAGATTCTGTTTCATCGTGAACTAATTTAGGTTGATCTAAACCACTTTCAAATCTAACAGTTGGATCTACAATAAACGCAACATTCTTAATTCGGTCTATAGCAATTATATCTATCCTCCTAATGCCGTCTTTCTCTAATAGACCAACAGTTTCTTTGTGCACTTCAAAACCGTTTTCTTTTAATGCCCCAGCTATAATTGATCTTATTTTATTATGTCTTCTACTTCTAGCAGTTGCACCGAAATCACAGTATCCTAACACATGTCCAAGAGATTCAAACTCATTGCAATGTCTGCAATGGTATGTGTGGGTACTACGACCGGGAACTGCTCGAACAGCCGAAACATTACAGGTCATCTTCAAGCATTCAATCCATTCGGAATTACTCAATCCATGTTTATTATAGATGCACCCGTTAGACGATTTAACCTGACTATAGAGAATAACCCCTTTTCCTTTCTGAGGCAGATTGCACCAATTTTTGAATTCATTCTCTCTTAGAATAGTTCTAATCAATTTACTGGGCTTTTTATTTTGATAGATCTTATTTAGATTACCATCAGGTATAGCAAGCTTCTTAAGACAGTTAAGTTTTTTATATTCATATGAATCCTGTGTA
>VTPC01002222.1:0-34198 GCA_011009095.1 Ignelater luminosus
TTTTTTTGGCATTATCTCTATCTGCAGTATCTATACCGATTACAGTCATTATTAGCTCAACTGCTTGGTATAGATTCCACATGGTATTTTGTTTTTGAAACAGCTAACTGTGGCACCTTCCATTTATTTTATGTCTTGCCTAATATATTCTTCATTCTTACTCTGGTGTCTCTTCAACGTACTAGAATGACATGATTGCAGAAAGATCTATAGCAATGGGTTTAGTTTTGATATTAAAGATGCCTACAGTCGTGTTCTTTTGACACCAGCTCTTTTGTTCGATGCAAAAGATCTATGCTATTGTATAAACTGTAGCAACTTTTGTTCTTGCTGATTAGTCGCTTTTGTTGTTTTATAGAATTACAAAATCTATGATGTTACATCTGTTTTACTACCTTTTCCTAGATTAGCTATATATGTTTCTATTTCGTTATATTTCTTAATAACAAAGTTACTGTGTAACTGCAACTCATTTTATGTTTAGTCAAATACATCTTCGACCAATTTTAAAATTTCGGCAAGCTTAGAGAAAATCTATTAGTGATTACAGTTTCAATATAAAGTTTATTCCTGTATTAGCTTGTCTAAGTGTATCAGATTTTACACAAGTACATTTTTGCTAATGGATGATCAATCAAATTGTTGCTTAAAACTTCAAATTTCAAACTAAAAATAGATTCTAAAATCTAAAAACAAAAACGGGTAGGATTTTGTTAGTTTTTATCAAGTGAAATTTGTCCAAAAATAAAAACGTTGCCAGGCCAGAATTGTTTTTGGTCAGGGAATGTTTGATGAAGTTTGACATTTTTTACACGTTTTCCAACCCTTGACAGTTTCTAAACATTATTCCTGTACTATACATTTATCTTTTTTGCTTAGTCCTACTAAATTGTTTTTCAGCAACTCAACGTTGTACCGGTTAAGGAAATGTCTCAAGAAAATGATAAAAAAATAACACGTTCGCTACCTGTCTCAGTTTGAAGTGCTCCTTTATTGATAGAACCCGTATCTATGGGATACTTGGAATATTTTGTACCTTTTTGACCTTTAACCAAGTGGTAGTTGGTCCATTTCATGGCCTATGAATAATATAGACCAACGGCCATTTTAGTTGCAGTTGCAATACTTGCTGTACAAAATGACAAGCGACAATATTTCGTAAGTAGATTTAATGGAAATACATGGTAATAAACGAGAGTAAAATTTAAAAATAAAAATATGTAGATATATTGTGTTTATATCTAATACAACAGAACATATAAATAGAACACAATACGAAATAATAGAAAAAAGCTAATTCAAATTTAAATGCCACTCCCTAAAACAAGGATCGACACATAATCTAGGTAATTCTGGACATGGGCGACTATGATAATGAGAACGTCGCCTAATATTTTTCTTGGAGCACCACCTACAACGCTTTTTGTTGTTTTTCTCTCCAGGGTTGGCTGCAGTATAATGATGTGCTTGCAAATTAGTGGCTGATGTTGCTACTGTAGGATGTTATTATTTCTTCCCGAAATTTTAAAAAACTAATTTTTGTGTTGTTTTTCTTTATATAAATGTAGTAGGCGTTCCAGATTTGATCTGCTGTTTCAATTCCTGACATATATCGGTTTCATTTTCAGTTGGCCCTTTTTACTTTTCGTCTCCAACATTTCATGTTTATGGCACGTGTTTATCATAGGCACATCGCGATTGTTCCTCCATTGACTTACAACTACTTTACTGTTTTGCTTCCATACTGTTTCTCCCTTTTTAACTTTGTATTCAACAATTTATTTGGATTGCCTTTTCTGTTTAGGGGCAATCTTCCAACTACTGTGGTTCTTTTGGACAACAAATACTCCGCAAGACTAACACTGGCATAGTAATTGTTCAAATAGATTATGTGACCCTTTCCCAAATAATCTTGCAATAGTTTTTTTACTACAGAAAATGAATGTGACTCACTTTCCGTCTCCAGTGTTCCTTTTCCGACGTATACAATTACATTTAGGATAAATCCATCGTGAGGTGTTAACTTGTACAGTTTTATACCATATTTATGGCGCTTATTGGTGGAAAACCAATCTGCCACTCTACAATACCATTGTTTCATCGATTGCTAAATGTTGCCCTGGGTAGTACACATTCTTGATATTCTGAATAAGGTTGGACAATACAGGGCGTATTTTGAGCAAACGATCACTCGTGTTAATATTTTTGTAATTTACTAATCTTATCATTCGTAAAATCTTTGTAAAGCGATTGCAAGACATCGCTTTTTCAAATATCGGGCGGTGGGTCAAGCGGTTTTTACTCCACTGCTTGCTGAACATTTCTTCACTAGTAGTATCAGTCTCTTGAAACCTTAAATTACGCCTAGTCGCTGCTGGTTGATTAGCAACAAATTCGTTTGCTCGCTTGTTAGCCTCTCTGACTTGGTGTTGACAATTTTATCATCAAAGGAGAGTTGAAAATACTCAACAGGTGCAGCATCTTTGAATAAATTTATAGTCAAGGAAAATCAGTCGGGTTGTCCTCAGTGTCAGTTCATTCGCCATCAAAAATTATCTGTGGAGGTGCTACTGCGGCACGTACAATTTTTCGAGATGGTGGTTGGTGGTCATTTAAGTCTTTCCCTGGCTCAGATTCGCCGTTTGCATTAGATTTACTTGTTTCAGTCTCAGTTGCATTTTCATAATTTTTATCAGCGGCTGAGTCGTCGCTAGATTACGGATCGTCATCCTGATCCCCATCTATGTCGTTATCCGAGTCACTCAAGTCATTCATAAGTTTTTCAAGATCAGCTTGTGTCAGTAGAAGACGTGTATCTTTTTGTTTCTTAGAGCCTCTATCGAACAAATCAAAACAGTCCCTTCCACACGCCATGTGTTAAATTTCTTGTACTAAATTACGTGCCGAGGACCACTACAGTGGTCGCAGGTGAAGGAAGAGGTTGATAAAGGACCGAGCAACTACTAACTAGCTCCATGTATGAACTGGGCAAAATTTTATTATATTTATATGCATGTAAATGTGTAGCCACTAGGAGGAACTAAAAAGGCCGGCGGTAGCAAACGTGTTAATGTCAAGCAAAATATTTTTTTTACTTACATAGATATAATTACTTTTATTTTGCCAGAGAACTGCAAGTTTGAGATACTGAAATATAATAATGCTGGAAGGGGCGCTCGTGTATCTTGCGAATGAGTGGAAAGCGTTCCGCGATAGACTGATACGAAAGAGCCACCTGTCTCCGTCTAACCTTAATGCGTTTGCGCATTAAGAGTCTTCTCGCGTGTTAGGCAGTACAGAGCAGCCTGTACGACAAAGACAGGTGGCCCCTTTGCTTTGTTTCTCTGTCGGATCGCGTTTCCTATCATAGCACCTCTTCTGGTATTATTATGTTTCAGTGGTTTGAGGATGTTAATAATAACCTGACAAAATTCGTCTTGGTTACGGAGTTGCTACATGTAGACATGTTAACCTGCGGGTGTATCGTCGTTAGTTGTCAAAATATCAAAAACTCTTATTAAAAATTTGTAAAGAATTACCGTTTGAATGTTCTCAACTTGCTTTCAGTTCTACAGGGTGTACCCTATAGCTAAGACAAGTCCAGTTGCAAGGTTTTTCTATTGGAATATTATATGTTACTTTATCATTTAGTGATTTCTGTCTCAGTGGCGATTATTTTTTATATACTCTGCGATATATATCGTTTCTTTCTTGATTCTTTTTATGAGGTAGATGCGATTCCAGTCTTTTGTGATTAGAAAAAAAAAATTATTTTGTCTCTAATTCTAACTAGAAGGATTTGCTATACCGGGTGATCAATAAGCATCGCATATGATGTCTCATAAAGTAATTTCTATTGTTTAGGGAAATTTTCGACTTGGAAATGACCATATCGATTGACACGTCAAAACGTGTAACGGCTTGAATAATAAGATTATTCTCAAAGCAGGGTTATCACAATTTTGACACTTCCAAAAACAAACATTATTTACAATATTTAAAACAATTGTTCTACAACATGCCCACTATTCTCAAGACATAACTGACACTGTTGTATCAGTGACTGGTTCACTATTTCAAATATACCCGGCATTTGCTGTATGGCAGTAAAGCTGCAGAGATGCTGCCTATTAGCTCTTCTTTGTTGGTAACTCTCGATTTTTGTTAGATGTGCACTAGCTGCTTGCGCAGAATATGGTGGGATACCATCGTGTTGAAATCACATTTGCCTGCGTATTTCAAATGGAACTTTTTGTAATAATTCTAGAAGTACTTCCTTTGGAGCGGTCTTGCAATCGGCCTGGATAAAACGTAAAAACAACAGCTATGGCTAAAACTCCACCTCATACGTTTACAGAAAATTTTTTTGATACCTTCTTGTATGTAGAATACAGAAATTTTATTTTTCCTAGAAACTTTGTATCTTCTAGATGAAATTGAAGCAATAACTTACCACACACTAACTTACATACCTGGGACACGAGAAGTGTGACTAGTACTTCCCGATGGATCGTTGGCAAATCTTTTTCAGGTTCTATTATAGTGGAGTTTGATTGCGTCTAGAGTCATGCTTTTGTAAATAAAATAACCAACTGAGGAAAACGTCATTTGTTGTGGCAGACGTGTTTCAGGACATCTTACGTGATTCATTCTTTTTGCTTTTCTGAGCAGATGCATGTCACAGAATTTTGCCCATGTAGGTCGATTCATTAGGAGTAAACAGCACTTATAATTTACAAAAAACAATAAAATATCCAAAAAAATGTGTTTTTTGCATCACTTGATTATAAACTTCCCTCGTACATGCGACAACGTCTAGCCATAAAAAGGAAGATAAATATGTCACGTCTACAAATCATTCTACACAGCCACTTATTTTCTTCTCCCGAATCTTTGTAGTTAAAGCTTATCGCGTATCAAAGTTCCCTTATTTTCCGAAAGTGTAATAAACGACTATTTAATAGAAATCGTTTTCTCATTAAAAATGGGGGGAAATCTGAAAGCGAATGTATTGCCAAGACTCGAGAGTTTAACTTGAAATTATTTCGGTTTTAGATAATGCATCAATGAATGTAATTTCCTTTTAAATAAAACTCAACATTCGGGTCAAACTCTACAAACACATCTTATTCAGTTGACCTATAGTCCTTTAACCCTACTCACTAATTCCTTTCTAGGATTGAGTACACATTCCGACAGTTCTGATTACTTAGGACGTTTCAGGTTTTATTGTTACAGTGGGGGTTTCTGCAGCAAAATTCCTTTAGATAATAATAATGATAATGAAGGTTTCCTTAAGATTCATGAAACCATTTTCGTATTACGTCATTTTATAATATATTCATAAGTTTAGTTTCAAATATTTTGGTTTCAAACAAAGCAGTCGGCGGTATACTGTACAATATTATAATGTATCGTTGAGCATAATATAGAGCGAATCTGAAATGTTTTATGATTTTTGAATATTTATGAGCTTGTCTAAACATACACAAAAGACAATGCAATTTTCCGCATCGTAATTTCTACTCCAAGAATATCTTAAACTTTAATATAATAGCGTCTCTAAATATCTTGTCTTAATTGTGTACCTAAACAATGAATTAAAATGTAAATTTGTCTTGAAAGATAATACGGATTAATTCCGAAAATTGTATTAGTCTTATGAGAAGAAAGTAAATTCTACATGTTGTTTTCTGTTAATTAAAAAAAAAGTTAAAACTGTAGTTAGAAATTAATCGTTTTGTTTCTGCAATATCTTAAAAATTCTGTCGGAATACTTTTGAATGTCATTTATAATTAAAGTGTTCTGAACTAGGTTACCTTTTATTAATATAATTAGATTACAAGATTTAAAGATGATTAAATAATCTTAAAGATATCGGAAGTGACAGTTTTTATAGTATCGTGTCTTATTGCTGAGTCATAAAAAACACTCTAACATAACATAATACAACACATGTGATATCTACGAGACCGACAGAGTATTCTGAGACTAAGCAACATGGAGAATATGTGCTATGACAGAGAGCAACGAAGTAAACAAAACAAGTAAAAAGAGAATCCCCAAGGGAACATAGAATAACCCTAAGTAGCAATCCAAAAAGAATTTTTAATTTTATATCGAAGGTGAACTTTCATTATCAAGATTATGCTGGTAACACATGGGCTGAAAAGTCCCAGGCCTAACAAAGAAAACACGGTTTTTTTTGTTCAAAATTAGCTTTATTCATCAACGTAATTTCCATCAAGAACAACGCAATCATTCCAGCGCCGCTCTAACATTTCAATACCACTTTTGTAGAACGATCTATCTTTTGCCTCAAAATAGGACTCAGTTTCAGCGATAACCTCTTCATTCTAGCGAAATTTCTTACCGGCAAGCATTTTTTTTTAGGTCTGCGAACAGCCAGTAGTCGCTGGTAGCCAAATCTGGCGAATACGGTGGATGTGGGAGCAATTCGAAGTTCAATTCGTGTAGTTTTGCCATTGTTTTGATTGACTTGTGACACGGTGCGTTGTCTTGATAGAACAAAATTTTTTTCTTTGCCATATGCGGTCGTTTCTTTGCAATTTCGGCCTTCAAACGCTCCAATAACGCTATATAATATTCACTGTTGATGGTATTTCCCTTCTCAAGATCGTCGATGAATATTACACCACGCACATCCCAAAATACCGAGGCCATAACCTTTCCAGCCGATTGTTGTGCTTTCGGTCGCTTTGGACGAGGTTTACCAGTTGCTGTCCACTCAGATGACGATCGTTTTGATTCCGAGTGAAGTGATGGATCCATGTTTCATCCATTGTCACATATCGACGCAAAAATTCCGGTTTGTTACGTTTAAACATGGCCAAACACTGCTCAGAAACATCAACACGTTCTTGTTTTTGGTGAACAGTGAGCAAACGCGGCACCCACTTTGAGCAGAGCTTTCTCATAGTCAAATGCTCATGCAATATAAAGCCAACACGTTCTTTTGATATCTTTACGATGTCAGCTAACTCACGCAACTTCACTTATCGATCATTCAAAACGCTTTTGTGGACTTTTTTGATGTTTTCTGGTGTTACCGCCTCATTTGGACGTCCACTGCGTTCTGCATCATCGGTGTCTCTACGACCACGTTTGAAGTCAGCAAACCAACGTTTTATTGTTGTTTCTGATGGAACGGAGTCCCCATAACACTTTTCAAGCCATTGCTTCGCTTGAACGGTATTTTTTCCCATCAAGAAGCAGTGTAAAATTAAAACACGAAATTGTTTTTGATCCATTGTTTTGAAAATAACAAAAGTAGCGTTACTCTTAGCACAATAACTCACAAAATAATGAATAGAATATCATGAAATTTTAACAGCTGTCTTTTGAAGGTTAGTACTAACTGAAAAAGCGGTGAATGCAATAGAACTAGCGCCATCTATTTGTTAGGTCTGGGACTTTTCAACCCATGTGTTATTTCCATATGTGATCTGCTTCATTAATCATTACAATATGCAATAATTGGGTTTCTATGAAATGATGTTAGCTAAATGTCTGTTTTCTTTAAATATTCTGTTGATATTTAATTATAATTAGGTTGACCTAATCAATAAAGAAAAGACATTAATCCTTTTTTTTGAACAGCAAAATAATTCGGTTGTTAGGATTATCTTGTTCTACATGCACGATACAATATGAATTTATAATAAATGTGGGATAAAAAATTAAAACTTATTTACATATTTTGTAGTAAAACTCGGTGTCCGCAATACTAGCAATTTAATTTAAAATGAAACTGCGGCTAAAACCAATATAACCAGGAATATCTGTTCTGTTTCAGTTCGTTTTGGATTAATCAAATTATTGCGATTCTATCTAACCTCATTTAAGCTATATGAAGGATAATTTTGTTAGAAGAAAAAAGAGGAACGAATACCCCACTGTCTTTTAGCTGAATGTAGAAGCTTTTTTGACGCGCAGTAGGACCTTTTTTTATTAATATCTGAATAAAATTACATTAATCCCGTTGGTTTCAAATTAAATCTGTAAAAGTAATATTAATGAATCGAGGGAAGTTACAGCGGTTCGGTCTAAAACCTTTTAGTTAGCATTTGCTTAATAAAAGCCGAAAGTTTAAAGCATGTAGTACAGATCAGCTCGAACAAGAGGAACTGTTAATTTTAAGGAATTACCTCAAATGAACATTGCGTTACGGGATTTATTCATACATTATACATGCTATTTCGCAGTGTTAAAATGTAAAAGGAATATAACGTTTATCTTTACAGCAGCTACGCCCTTATTCCTTTACATTTCCCCCACGCAACTAACTAAGAGGGTGGAAAAGCAGCTGAGATGCTACTAAATTGTAGATGGTAAGACGCAATTATGGTAGTAAAATGAGTATATGGAAATATGCAAAGTAATTAACGTGTTATGCAAATTTTGTGGGAACTTAAATTGTTGTTTCCTTGTATTTATACAGTTTCACTACGTTTTTAATGAATTAAGTATGGTATGTTAAATTTGGATTTGCTTTTATTTTAGGCCTGATATTTTAATGGCGTCTTACCCGCTTTTATTCTGATTTTATCTTTTATCATTTTCATATTTTCCCGTCTATCCTATTTAAGCTGAAGATTGGTTTACCAAGACGATGTGTTACATTGAGACTTATCTTGTATTTTGATATTTTAGCAGAAGAGACTAGGGAGATAATGAACGCTTTTTGTAAAAGTGACTCCAGATCGCTTATTTTTGAGAATATAAAATCAGAAGTTATCATATTATATATTATATGTTTACACAATCTAAAGAAAATCTTTGGTTCTACCTTTTTTATAGATAACAGTTCAGGGTCAGGCATTTCGTACATTATCTCACCGTGCAGGGGTGACAGTAGACATGATGGTTACTCAAAACCGAAACGTTGTACAGGAATCTTGTTAGTGTATTTTAATAGAGAACAAAAAGTGGAAAAGTGGTTTTAGTTTTCCAATATCTCTTTAAATAAATAAAAAAAATAACGAAAATCGAGAAATCTACTTTTTTTAAATATCTCTGAAACTATCCAAGATATCTAGATTTTGCAAACTCCAACAAAAAGGTTTTATAAATAACCAACTTTCGTCCCATTTAACCGATCCTGTATCTCTTACCGTTTCTAAGATCACCATGCTGTGCATCCTTATCTTGGACACACTGTATACGCTTAAATCTAAATTAAAGTAGACTATAACTTAAAACCTTGGTCTAGAGTCTTTAATAAGCTTTGGAAGCACTGCTACAACATCCTCAAAAAGAACTGTTGCGGGTGGTTCATTGATACTTTAAGTCAGCCCTGGATAAGCAAGCATCCAAGCATCAGCTGCTTGACTAATAAAAGACAGTTCGGTCCAGGGGCTGTAGTTTATTAAAGGTGTGTGGTGGAAAGGTTAATATTACAATGCGGTCGTTTCCTGAAATGGATTTATTGAAATCTAAACAGATATTATCATTCTAGACAGAATATATAGTTAATATCCATTAACAGTTTTTTCCGTAATATGATAACTACAGAATTATAAGGAAATAAAATAATTTTTCTTTATTAGTGACGTCACAGTTGGTCGGTAGACGGTCTGTACAAATAGTAGAGCTGACAATGTCGCAATCGCGTTGTTGTGTCTTTGCTGTAATTCGTTAGTTGTCAGGTTTCTCCGCTTTGTCGATTTCAACCAAAAATAATATAATTATCTGTATTTTTTACGTCTGTTATTGACTATTGTTTTATAATTTAGTGGTTAGCGTATTTGTATAAAACGTTGTAAGTATAATATATAATATATATAATAACATAATACCGCATAACTTCAACAATAAAATTCAAACTTCTAAGCGCTTCCTATAATACCGACAGCACTCCAGTTTTCAGCGTTGTCATATCGTCAAAGACTTGTGACGTCACAGGAGTGGCGGGAAAAGTTTTTTAAACTTTAAATTAAAAAAAAAAGTGAAAATAGAAACAGAAAAAGTCTGAAAAAAAAGCCAGCATTAATATAAAGCGAAAGCTGCCCAAATAAGCAAAAATAATATTTTAGGAAACGACCCCATTCCATTCGCCCTTCAGAAATCAACTGCATCTATGGATAAATGCTATTCATGATTATCCAAAATAAGTAACACTTTTTTTCCTGGTTGCATCTAACATGTTTGACAACATATGCTAAAATTTTTAACCATCAATCCGGACAGGTATACCAAGCCCAAAGGGCTTGTATCTGTTATACTCTTCATTATTCTAGCTTGGTCGAATCGATGTCGAGGAAAGATTCACACCGGTGGGATAACACTACCACTAGCGTAGATATTTCCGATGTGTGTCTTTCTCTAGAGGTAACCTGGCTTATTTGGTGTGCACCTTTTTTGCCAACGATTTTCGGCACTCTATGCACGATGATCACACCAGTCTAAAAACAAAATGTTTTAAAGTTTACTAAAATGCTGATAAGCTTACCTTATCCAGATTAAAAATTTGCTCTGGAGTAAACGAATAACGAGAGATGACCAACTTATCTTGATGGTTGCTTTATTGAAGCTGGTCATCCTGGCTAGGCTTGTAGCCTCTGGCTTTCTGGCAGAGAGCCTAGGATGGAGGCGCATAAAGCCACAAAACCAATCTTCAGTAGCGGTTTTATCTTGTAGCCAACGCCCATTAGTCTTTAAGGAATTTTTCACGAACTACTCATATTCTAACCGTCTGACTAATTTAAGTGTCAGGACGGATTCAATTTCGGGGGAAAATACCTCAACTTTACGATAGTTAGGACTGAAGTCTAAATTATCAAAGCCAACATCATAGGCTTTTTTACATAGTTGAATAGCCTGCTTTTGGTACTTCTTTTTTTTGCACTAATTCTTACGCTCATGTTATTATCCAGTACATCAGTAATTGCCTGCCTTATATCATCTAGATTAAACTTCCGGTCTCTTATTCTCTTGTAATACCTTGGCATGGTTCTTGTTCTAATTTAAAAATGTAATTATTCAATTTTTCAATTTAAATACAAATTGCAGGGAGACAGTGGACAGTCATACACCAAAGACTGTCAAATCAACAACGCATTTGTAAACATAACCCAACTTTAAGATTTACAAAGTAACATTTCTAACAATATGAGCACAAAGGGAACATTTGTTGCTAAACTAAGGACTGTGAAACTACCAGAAAATACTACATTATACTTACTAGAATCGGTAAATTAATAATAACTTTTTTTCACACTCTTTAACAGTAACAACGCTCATAGCAAACACAGCACCAACACGAATGGACCACAAAGTCGACGTGTAGGCTGATTTAGATGTTTCTAATTCGAGAATTAAGGCGTGTCCATTATCTCCCTATGTCCACTGTCTTCTCAGTCTCTCCTACTGAATTCTATAGTTATTAGTATTTACCTTACAATATTCAAATTACTATTCATTGCACATAATAAGATTTCTTTTATTGAAAGGCGATTAGTGCGTTATTACTTCCAACGTACACTCATCCCACTTTCTTTGTAGGAAAATCGCCAGCTAAAAATCAAAATAGGATCTAAAATTTATTTTTCCTAAAAGTAAAACCATTTTCTTAATATAAAATAATTTTACAATGTACATCGTTGTTACTTACGGTGCAGAATCTAAATAGAAATGAAATTCAAAAAATATAAATTGCAAGTTGGCTTGGATTTAGAACCATAGTAAATCAACAAAGAAAATAAATAGCGGTAGAAGTATATGACAAATAGATTTTTTTCTGCATCTATTATAGTAGGTGCCTCTTTGCAATATCTTATGAAGATTCAAATCAAAAGATTGAAGCTTTTCAATCTTTTCAACCTTGACTTGCTTTATGTCAAACAAACTCTTAGCTTAGCTTATTTCGTCAATCTTTCTGTTAATTTCTTTCTTTTCTTTACCATTTTTGGTCTTCTTTTCTATTTTTGTGTTTTGCTTCTGGGTAAGATTTTCTTGGCTACCCTAGCCTATATTAGAACCTTGTGATCCTTTTTAAAATTTACAAGCCAATCCTTTCTTTAGATAAGAAAAGAAGAAGTCGGGTGAAATTGTACCTATAGTATTTTGTCGCCTTTAGAATAAAACAATTAATGTTTTTTCCCACTTTACTGTGATTGACGTTTTTTATTTGTGCTTGGTTTCACAGTTTTATTATCATTTCGAATTTTCTTAAATGGAGATATAAATTCGAGGTCATTTACCGCATTACTAAACCCAAAGTTTCTCGACTTTGTACTAGCTTAACCGATTTCACATCTTTTATAGTTTTTGAAATTTTAATTGTAAAACTCAAATTTGGGACACCTTATGTGTACAGTCGTGATTATTTAGATACTTTGGATTCTTTCATTTATATTGTGACATAGTCTAGGGGGTATTTAGATACGAAGAACTGTAGCTCCATAAATTGAGTTAAGCAAGATCATTGTGTACAACCTTCAGGAATTGATCCGAAAGCTTGTGATGGCAAGATCAATTTTTTAGGGTTGGCCTCTGAGGTAGGGTAATGCTGGAACTACAGTCTCATAGTCTCTTTAAGCTTTATAGTATGTTATAAAGGCTTTTGCTGGATTACCCCGTTGAGTAGAAAACAAATGAATTTCAATACTGTTTATTTCATTCCCAAAAACGCCTACTTCGGTCAAATTGCAACGTCGCTATGTGTGATCATTTTTTTTACCGAACATAGCGATGTTGTACATGCTCGAAAAGCTCTTTTTATGACGATTCCATAAATGTAGACGTCCAATATGGCACCCACAAGAAAAAAAAAGTTCAATACGATTGCGTAACATTTAGTAGGCCTAGAATGTTTCCAAGGTCATTTTTGAAGTCCCCATTATCCCCGCCCTAACAATTTGGTGAATGTATCTCTTACAATAAATAAAATATGGGGGTTTTTAGAAAACTCAAATGATTCGTTTTTACCCGGTATCTCAGTAACGGGATTAATTTTTGAAAATGTAAATCCGGATTGTTAATGAGGATATAGAAATGTGCAACTTTTTCCACATTTGAACGATCTTGTATCTATTACCGTTTCCAATATCCCCATGTAGCCTATTTTATCAATAGTATTTTGTATCCTGATACAGTTTTTGTGTTGTGCTGATCAGAAATGCAACGTTAGTGGTTTTGTACATTTACTGTATGAAATGTGTTGCAATGATTTAGAATACTTCTTTCTTCTTGTGTTGAAATTGAATTATTTGATTTGATTTTATAGAAAAATTGGAATTATGGGCGCTTTCTTTAGAGAGACAACCTTGTTTGATCTTGGAATTAAAATGATTAATTTCAAAACTAAACATACTGGTGCCTCCAGAAATGTTTTGAAGAGGAAAATGTGTATGTTGTACATTTGATTGAACGTTGGTAGTTGTAGAAATTAAATTCTTTATTATTTGAAAAAAATTCCCAAAAGATGGTTGAATGAAATCTGTTTAATTTTCAGAAGTAAACACACTGGCGTCTTCAGAAAGTTTTTTAAAGATAGGAATTTCTAGAGCTTTTGAAATAGGTAGATGTTATTTAAGGAAGTTTCCATTTGGAAAATTGTGAAAATTGAATACTTGCTAAGAGGAAACTTGAATGTAAGAAACTAGATAGGACGGAGTCTTTAAGATATAATGATTTAGTAAGGAAACGTTGGATTTGGTTTTGTAAATGTAAGTTGAATTTGGCGACTCCAAGGATTTTGCCCAGCTTTCGTCGTGAAGCCTGAAATTGAATTTATAAATTGTTTAATGTTTGTGGTAGTTTCTTCTTTTGTAGTTGGACTCTCTATCGACCGATTGATTGAAAGTTGGATGACTTCTAGATCCATTGTACGTGGTTGCTTTTTCCATGTTGTATTTATTATACTTGCTTTTCTTTAATTGATTTGAACGAATTTGAGCTCCGAAACTTTACAAAAATGCGTAAATTCTTTACAAATCTGCTCGGGCTCAGCTGCAGCGACTTGTGTGCGTGGTATTGTGTGCGAGCTCTCTGTTTAATCGTCCTGGGCGGACTTACTAATATTTTTGTTTTTTGTGGTACAGCGTCTTATGAACTGCCCTGATGCTATAGCTTCTGTTGAGCTGCCTTAACGTGTCCTTCTGCCGACTAATTCCTAATCATTCTGTGGCGGATTGGCCAATCATGATGTGTCCTTCAGCGGACTCGTTAATTGCTTCTGACACAGCTTCTGATGAGCTGCCCTGTTACTACAGCTTTCCATAAGCTGCATTGTAGCTACAGCTTTCTATAAGCTGCCTTGTTTCTACAGCTTCCTATAAGCTGCTTCGATGTGTCCTTCAGTGGACTGATTACTAACACTGCTGTGCGGATTGACTGCATAGGCCATGTTGTGTCCTTTGCGGAGGTTATTATTTGTGCGACAACTTGTTTCTTCTTCTTTCCTCGAGTAGTCCTTTAGGCGGACCCGTATGTTACATCGATACTTGTGTGAACCCTAATGCGGATTTCTCTCTCGCCGAGGTCGAGGGTTTATGAGCTCTGGTTTCTTGTCTACTGCAGCAGTAGTTGGTTGTTGGGGGTCTTTTGGTTCCTAAATTTTCTTCAGCGGCAAGGCAGAGGGGCGTAAACACTCGGCCTCACTAGGATGACTTGGCGCGAGAGAGGACTTTGCGGCATACCAGATTGCTGCATCGTGTTAATCCCACAAGCAGCCATGTCATCCATCTTGATGGAGTGAAAACGATTGGTCTGCACCTGTGTGCGCATCTGTTATGTTGGTGGGAGTTTTTTGTCTTCTGCCATGGTAGGTTTTCTCCTGGTAGAAGAGTGTCCCGACCATAAGGATGATTAATGAAGCGACAAACTGATGTAGGAAGAAAATGCGTCAGCATCTTCCCCTTTCTTCGGATTTAGAAAATCTTCTGCGTGGTGCGGTTGATCAATGCAGTAGCTGTTGCGTCCATAAATGTTGATTCTCCTTTGGAAGACCGTGACGGACCAGTCTCCAAAATGGATCGAAGGACCATAAACAAACTTCAGACATAGTGGATAGCACTCCCATACTGATAGTTTTACTCAAAAGTCCATGAATAGTTTTCTAGACGTCGCCGGGGATGCATTTAGTGAACAACTTTTCCACGCTGATCTGGGGCTTGAAAGACAATAAACAAACTTCAGGAAATGTTTCGGAAAATTCTGATGTGAGATCAACTTTTTAGAGTTCACCTCTGAGGTGGAGTAATGCTGGAACTAGTCATAGTCTCTTTATGTTGTCCTACCAGGATTTGCAAAAGTTGCTTTGTGAAATGCAATATTTGTAATGTAGGTGTTTTGAAATGACTCATAATCTTCTGTGACGTAACCCCAAGAAAGAAATTTCGAGGTGAAGGTCAAGAGACCTGGAGGGTCACTGAGTTTTGGAAAAGAGCAAAATAAGTCAGTTCGCAAACAACTATCACAATCTGGCCATGAAGATTTGGGCAGTGTGAGCAATGGCCCTATCTGGATGGAACCGTAGTGTTCGAATCAATCCAAATAATCTTCGAAAAAATATGCGCCAATAAGGTCAAAGCCTGCCATACCGCCGCACTACACCTTTGGGCTGTGCTGTAGGGTTTCATGATGGTCAGCATTTAACCAATACCAAGAGGTTTGCTTTTTAACGAATTTGATTAAGTATAGAAAGGTGCCATGTCTGACATAAATCGTAAATTGGGCACAGAAAATCATGCAATGGAAAACTCTGCAACGTTTAGACAGTACGATACACCTAGCTGAACGCTGAAGGCTCTTACAACATTCTCCGATGTTGAGACAGTTCTTGGTCTAACTCAAGGTTTCTCATTTTATATTGTTCCACGTCTCTTCTCTGTTAGAAATAGGCTATGCCGAGGACGTCCTCAGCGTAATAAAAGTTCCTGGCGATCATTAATTTAGTGTTAATAACTTTCGAGTATGCTAACAATTGCTGATTGCAAGTGTAACCCCCACAACGTTTACCTATAAGATGTTACACAACTTGTGTTGGAATATAAATAAATTTTTGAAAGTTAATAATTCAAAATAGTTAACTACTTTATCTTATTTCCGCTAAACAATTATTTTTGATAATCAGACAACAGTTTGTTATGGAACAAATATGTAAAAGTTGATTCTGTTTATATTTGCACATCACATCATGTAACCAGGCATGGGTGAAATTTTTTGCTTATTTCAAAATATTCAGGGAGGACACAAAAAAATATACTTTATAGTCAGTACGTTAGATTATCGTAATTGGCTCACAATTTATATTTTTAAGTTTTAAAAACAAATAGGAATTTTCATATTGAATAGAATCGAGTTATCCTTTATCGAATTCAGTCACCCTGTATATAGCATTGAGTAGTGTTTATGAAATTCAATTAGATTAAGAAAAAGGTATCTAGAAACACGGTCTAAATCCATTTTCAATTCTCTTTTTTGTTTCCTTTCTTCTAGCCTTAAGGTTTCTGCAAGATTTAAGTTCATTTTCTTAAGAAAAGATCCAATATAGTAATACGTCTAGACAACTTGTTTAGAAAAAATCTTGTTTTGTAAAGTAGTTTAAAAAAATTGGAAAAGGTAAATTAAAAATAAAAATTCTTAAGGGAAAGATCCCCAACGTTATTTCAGGTTGAGATTTATTACTGAATTCATTATAGCTGTATGCCAAAATAGGTTAGATAATACCATGCAATTGCACAGATGGGATTTTTCAAGTTTCGCAAAGTAAATGAAATCAATGTTTCTTTCTACCATGCATTTAAAAGTTTGATTTTCACTGGTTAATTCCTCGTTACAAGACACAAAAATATCTTTTTGAAACTTTTAGTTTGGTTCATGTTATCTCCAGCCAGGACAAGTGACAGTTTAGAAACCCTTGTTCACTGACTGCTTTAGTTCACTTATCTTTATAGACTTTGATTGAACGTAAAACAAAAAATGAGGGCCTACACGTTTTCATATTTTATAAAATTTATGTCGTCCTCATCGACAGCTCACTACTTTGAAATTCAGATCGATAAACTTTTACAACATCGAACAAACGTGTTCCCTACCATACCACAGTAATAACTATATGATGCAGTCGAGAAAATTGCTTATTCATACATGTATTTCTTATTTGATACTTTAGAACGTTCTGTGTGCAATTCTAGATAAAATTTGAGTTGAAAGGACTGACTGTAAAATATTTATTGTGAAACTTACGTGATGTGGGGAAGAGGAAGTAAGTAAAGCTTTAATCAATAATTGTGGACTATCGGAAGATATTTACTTGGAAATACAGGGTGAATTGCATAATTATTGAAGATTTCATTTACAGTAGTCTTGATAAACAATAGTAAAAAAGAAATCTTAGAAATTAGATAATGAATTTTAGATGGAAATCCAAATCCCAAACTTTAGTGTATGAATGTCAACATTCTTACACAGAGCAGTAAGTGATTCCATGGAAGCAATGTGTTTAATGACAATTTTTTATCAAAGCCAACAAAAATTTAAAAAGCAAGCAGCTTCTTTAGGAGGTATAAGGCATTACTCTAAGAGTATTCTAAGAGGAAAAACGTTAAGAATGAGACAGTCCATTAATGTTCTGTTCTTTTACTTTATATGGTGAAAACTCACATCTTTCCAAAAAAAGACAATAAAAATTCAGGTTTAAAAGATACTGAAGCAGTTTGAGTAATATAAGCAACAACCAAAATTCTGATTTAGCTGATCTTAGGTTGGGTAGTTGGAGGAAGTTCTGTGGTGCACTATCAGTTCTGATAGAACCTATTACCCTTTTAATTGAAGTAACGACTATCTGAAAAGATATAGAAAAAGTGAACGTTGATTATTATTATTATTACTATTGAACCTGGGACTGCCAAATACACTTGGATGTAATGAAGCTATAGAAGCTTGTTGTGCTTCCCCAGTTAGTTCTAGCTCTGGTTAAGAAACCCTGTGCCTTCAGCCAAATGACACAGGTTCTTAGTGGAGTAAAGACTAAAGTTCATCAGATCTGTTGTGACGATTCCAAATAATTTGAGTCTTTCCGATCTCAATTTGGTTAAAAGGTCAACTTCTTCGTTCCATATTCGACGTCACTTTTATCATCTGAAGAGCCTTGAGTGCCGCTGTCTGCGTATATATAAATTTCGTTTCTTCTTAGATTTTCGTCTACATATCTTAATATTGCGTATACTTCTGCCTGAAGAATGTAGCATATTTACCTACGTAGGAAGAGTCAAACCTCTACCTCTAGTTTCCCGCTATAGATTCCTCTTACCCTACCGTCTAGTATATAAAATGAAGTTTGTCCAACAAAAGGCATATTTGGTTCAGTATTGTTTTAGATTTCTCTGTTAATCGTTACTCAGAAGATTTTGTCTATGCGTGTTACTGGAGTAACATATTTTGATCTGCGATTTTCAGGTTACCTGACCTTACAAACTAATTCCTAAATCTTGGAAAATTTGATTTTAGTGTTTGTTTGCAGCATTTTGAGTTACCATACCAAGGTTACGTATGTTATCGCTACCCTGATCAGTGATCACTCGTATAGAAGCCAGTTTACCATGCTAAGTCTTAACCGTCAAATGTTTCTATACAATCGTCTTCTATCCACTAAGGTGGTGGACGTCTTTTTTGCCGGTCTGGTAATGTGTTGATTAGGAGTAAGTCTGGAGTCTAAGATCACTTAAAGATACTTAACTCTCAACCAGTCCTTGTCAGTTCTTCATCATGTAAAGTTAGCAGACCTAAATTCCGTATACTGATATTCATGTGGATGGAACTGAATGAAAATGCTTCAATATTATTATTATGTTTTGAGGTTTTTGTACTTCCAGACATCTGGAAAAACCTCTTGTTACCTGATTTCCCTCATTGTTAAGTGCAAAACCATTGTAGAGTTTCCACAGCAGTTTATCAAAAACCGCGTTCTACAGTAGAGAAGATAAAAGGCAGCTTGCAGGCATCCGCCTGCCACTCTAACTGCATATTATTTCTCCAGTACTTTCGAGTGTATTATTCTGCCTCTGAGAATAGACTCAATATATCTGCAACAGGTTTATTGAAGTCAACGTTCCCTGCCGCAAATGAGTTGTTATCAAAGTCTTCTTCTATAGGAACAAAAAGCCTCCAGTGCCACCACCTTTTGATTCATTGTTTTTCCAGTCTGCCTACTATCTAGTGCAAGGCCATTTTCATTCTTTTCCTGACTATTTTTGTAGATTTGCTCTTAACTATGATGCTTAGATATACAGGGTGTTTTTAAATTGCTTAGAACAAATGTAAAGACGGTATTCTACTGCAAAAAACAAGAAGGAAACCCAGATAAGATTTTTTCAGATAATGTTTTCTTTACATTTTCTTTTAAGAGCTCCTCAAAAGTGTATAGTGCAGTAGTGAAATTTGGTACGTATGCACTAATTATCAAGGCCTTTATTTGCACTGAATTTGACAAAACTGTCTTTGTCCCAAAAGTGTATTTGGAAGGTGAAGGCAGTTCTCCACGTTGGTATACTAAAAGTTTAACAAACCTTTATGTTTATAAAAATAACTGAGGAGGTAAGATTTTTTCCAACTGAAGCAGGCTATGTAATGGCTGCATTAGATTTCAGGCATTCTGTAGACAAAAACGTTCTAGAGATTAAAGCGGCAACAAAATCAGTTCCTACAAATTAAGTGCAAATAAAGGCCTTAATAAGTAATGCACCCATACTAAATTTCGTTACTGCAGCACAAACTGTTTTGGAGTTAGATATTAAAAAAAAATATCTTTTTTAGCAAATCTTTAAGGTGACGTTGCTCCACAGAGAAGCGTTTCCAAAAAAAAGTTTTTTTTTAGATTTTCTTTTTATTTTTTGTCTTAGAATAAGGTCCTTATAGTTGCTCCATGCAATTTAAGAACCTCCTGCATAATTGCATATTCTTTTAAGCACCAGTGTGGATGGAATCGAATTGAAATGCCTAAATGTTTTTCCAGTCTCCTAACTACCTGCTGCAGGTCGGTTTCTGTCGATACGCCTCTGTCTGTATACAGGTCCATGTGTAATAGCCTCTCAACCAACACACCCCCTTTAATGTGCATATCTAGTTGCAGTTTGTCCAGCGTGTTAACAACAAAGAAATGAGATTTATCGTCCTTAGGTACTTTGTCAGTGCAATGCAGTGCAGTCCGCTATAGGTTTTATTTTAACCAAGAACAGAAGCTTTTAGAAAGGATAAGTTTGAATATACTTGTTGATGAGTGATGGGATCTTTTTAGTGAAGATAACAAAGATGATTAGTCTCAAGATTACATCCACGACATGCTGAACAAAATTTCCTCCTAAGTAATTATCAAGGTGACATTAGTAACACATATTAGAGCCAGTCTGCCAGTACCGGCCATCAAAGGTATGGATTATTAAACATTGCGATAATCACAAATATAGTCATCTTAAAGCTTTGAAATGTTGGCACAGGCCTCATGCACTCACATTTTACAATTCCCACACTGGATCCAGTTTTCATTGTATGATTCCACGCGTAAAGGACATGTGGTGTGGTCCCTAGCAGCTTTTTCATTTTTGCTTTCATTTCTATTCTTGCGTTTCTTGTTTTTCTCAGCATCTTTTCTAAATAGTAACCCTCTTTTGACTTTTTATACCCTTGATTGATCAATTTCCTTCTCTTTTAACCTGTTTCTATATAGCAAACTTGTAAAAATTTCACTTTTTCCGCTTTACGGCGTTGTGCCGTCGCTCTTCTTTTTGATGCGTCAGGGTCTAACGATAGGTCTGTGATAATCTCCTTAAAGCTGTCTATTGAATGAGGCAAAGCTGAAGGTTGAGAACGCTGAAGCAATAAACCCTGCGATCTTATATTCGCTGATTCGAAGATCAGGGTTAGCTCTCATTTACATACAAATCACAGGCATTGCTGTAGGCATTTTTAGGGGTGCAGTTTATGAGTGGTGTGTGGCGGCGTACTTAACATGTGAATATGATGTTTTCTGGCAAAGTCGATTACCTGCAAGTTCTTATGACTGCCATGCTCATCAAGAATCAGCAAAATTGGGCTTTGCTCAGTTGGATTTGTGTGCTTTATCCATTTCAAAAATATTTCGGCATTGATCCACTTCAGCCACGCTTTCAGCAGGAGCATTCATCATAAGTCTGTCTTTTATTCGTTTAGGGTAAAAACAAAGAATGGCGCTATAAACTGGCCTTCGGCATTCATAACAAATAAAATTGTTACGTTCTTACCACACTCTGCAGAAGTAAGTTTTCCAACTTGTCTTTCGTTTTTTGCAGCTAGGACTTTGGCATGTTTTTGAACGGTACTGGCACCGGTTTCATCACAGTTCCATATCCCGCAGGCCATAAATGCAAATTTGTCTAACAAAATCTGAAGATGTTGAAAGAATCTGCCCACTTGAAGTTTACTGAAACTTATAGCTCTCATTAAATTAGGATTCGACAGTTTTCAGAGATAAATCGTTGGGTCTTCGCATGAAATCAAAATAGAAATGTTTACTAGCAGATTTTCCACTCTTGTTAAATTGATGTGGTACGGTTGATTTTTCAGCAAGCAAGGCTAAGGAATTTTTGTTTATTCAGGGGCATCAAACTTTTTTTTGCCAAATTCTTAACGTGCTCCGCTAACACTTTTTCGTACTCAGAAGTGAATGTCTTTCGAACCGACCCATCATAGGCTTGAAATGTACCTCATTTTTATTTCTAATGGCATCGACTTTATCATTTAGGATACTTCTTGGTACCTGATAGCGCTCTGCTGCTTATAGTCCAGTCAATAAGCTGGGAAAAAAAGGTTAAATAAAAAAAACGCTCAGCTCGAATTTGAAAAAACCTTTTTGCAATTAGTTTTATATGATTCCAGGATCATTCATGACTATTGAGACCTTTCCCCCTCCCGCTTCCCCTTCTGCCCAAAATCGTCAAATTAACCCTTTTAACCAACCCTTTCTGGAGATTTTTTTTATTTGTGAAAATGTGTGAATCTTAGCTCAAAATGGCTTCTAGGAGGTCTTTTGGGTCGCTGATCACGAATCCAGCATTCGTTTTCCGGAAGAGTAAACCTGGCTGTGGAAAAACGGACAATTTGGCCCAATTTTGGAAAAAAATTTTGGAATTTTAGCTCGAATGTGGGTTCTAGGGTTTTTTTGGGTCGCTAATCACAAATCCGGCGTTGGTTTTCCGGAAAAGGAAGCCTGGCCGTGGAAAAACGGAAAATTTGGCTTAATTTTTGGAAAAAACTTTTTTGTTCCCGAAAATTTTGAATTTTAACTCGAAGATGCGTCCTAGGAGGTTTTTTGGTCGCTGATCAGGAATCTGATATTAGTTTTCCGGGAAAACCACCCTGACCGTAGAAAACCGGAAACTTTGGAACAATTTCTGAAAAACTCTTGGAACTTTAGCTCGAAAATGAGTTCTAGATAGTTTTTTTGGGGTCGCTGATCACGAATTCGATATTAGTTTTCCGGAAAAACCATCCTGGTCGTGGAAAATTGGAAAAGTGCTGGAATGCTGAATTCGACCCAAAAAACCTTCTTGAATCAATTTTTGAGGTAAAATTCATACATTTTCACAAATAAAAAATAATCTCCAAAAAGGGGTGGTTAAAAGGGTTGATTTTGCGATTTAGGGCAGAAGGGGGGCGGGGGGGGAGATCTCGATAGTCATAAATGACCTTGGGGTCATATAAAACTCATTGCAAAAAAGAGTTTTTAAATTCGTTTTTTTTTTATTCTCCCAGCTTATTGACTGGACTATTGTCACGCATTCATCTTTTTGTTTAGTACTTTCGTCACTGCCTTATGCATATTTTCTGAATCCCACATCCCTCTTTTTTCTTTTTTTCGTCATTAGTCAATGTTGTATGTCTATAAGCGAAACAAACACTAAGATATACAGTCAAAAAGTGGCCGGTACTGTCAGACATTGTTGAGGCTGATACTGTAAAAAACGTAGACAGAGTTAAAACCAAACATAGACAACAAGCCAGACGTATTTGTTGCATGTTGGTTTTTTTCATAAGAGGAAATAGATTTAGCTAATTTATTGCAAGCAATCTCCTTGTACGGAAGCATATGGTACTGGAGCTTGCCACAAGCTTCACATCTATTGAGAGAGATATCTAAGAATATAACTTTTGGCCCATTCTTGATATAACAACCACTGCGATCATGACTGTTAAGTTTGAACGGTAATACTTTCAAAGCAGGTTAGTCTTCTGACACTGAAGTCAAAAGTGGTTCTAAATATTTTATGTTTTAAGAATTAAGTAAATCATTGAACAGTTAGCATTAAAACTTGTGTAGTTTCTCATTGTTGGTTTTGTTGTCGTTCTTGGTGTCTAATCAAGTGCACCACAGGCAGACTAAAGTAAGACAAATCTAAATCAAATTCAAAAATATATCTTGCAGATTTCTACTGACAATGAATCTTATAACTTTTTGGAGCCCAAATCCAACAGTCTGTAAGATTGCGTCTAGCAGTATGTTTAAATTTGTCCCTATCAAGCTTAGAACATTTTTGAGCTTCTAGTTATTCTTTTGTTTATCTGTATGAATTTAATTTACTATTGTATGAACTCTAAAAATCTTAACAATCGGTATATCAAAATTATTGAATGCTTAATTATGAATATATTTTTAAAGCTTGTGTTTCTTCGCTTTTTATGTTTCAAAGTCAACGATTTTTGTTTAATTTCAATTGTTTTAATTGTGCAATTTTCAAAACAGCTTAGGATCTAGATTAATCACCCCAAAAGCATCTTTTGCAACTTTAAGTCATTATTTCTGCAAAAGTAGGAATTACCTGATTACACCGTGGTCGTCGACAACATACGATGGAAGGACGATATAATCAGTCTTTTTCAATTAGCGTATTAATTTTTAAATGTAACTTGACGGTGTTATTTTTGTTTATAATTAATCTTTGTAATTAGTGAAAAAACATTGAAAAGACTGATGGTTATCTCAAAATTACTTGATAAAATGACTTTTATAAAGATTATGTTATTTATCGACTCTGGAAGAGAGACTTAAGGTCTCATGAATAACACACTTTCAGTGGAATCCGTACCTCATGAATTCAATTTGTTCCCCAGGACTTCTTCGCTCGAGTGTTTCGTCAATGCAATATTCATTTGGGGACTTGAAAGATGTCGTCTTTTACCTCAGTTAAACTAAATCCAATTCTCTTAATTCGTTTTATTGTGCGACCCACTTTTAATTTTCCAATCTAATTCAACAGTCATTTTGTAATATTCCTCATTTTTTATGCTTAACTTTTTTTAAACCTCCATTTTCCTTTTTATAAAAGATTCAAATACTACGGCTAAATCTGAAAATTAGCCCTAAAAATTTTTATTATGTATTTTTTTATTGCTTAAAATAAGAATTGATAATTTAAAATTATAGAAGTTAAGGCATTAAAGGAGGTAGGAAATTCTCGCTTTTATAATTTTCCACAATTTCATTTCTTTTTACGGTTAGTTGCTCCTTGTAACGCTTTTATTCTCAAACAAGGTTTGCATTTAAATTTCCACGTTCTTGGTATTTTTAAAGTTTTTTGAATGAGATAAAGTTAACTAATCCAAGCTACTGTGTGGTACTTAAAATTTACACATTTCTAAACGCTAACATAATTAGTAGGTACAATATACTGTAGTATATAATTTTCAGGAATTAAATTAATGTTCCCTTATTAACCAAATGTGGTTTACAAAATTTGACAACAAAAATAATAATATTATTGTTATTGTATACCGTGCGCTATACTAAATCCATTTAGGTTTTTACTCTAAATTAGTGTAAATATACAAATTTATTTTGATAGTACAAAGAGTAATTCGTGTAGTAAACGGGAAATTCAATTAATCAGTACTAGTAGCAAAGGAGGAAGATTATGCCAACGTTATCTATCTAAGACAGAAGGATGCTAAGTATGCAATTACGCAACCTCGGTAATTGGTGTTTACAGGTCACAAACTCTAATAACGCTCTAAAACTTATTACATAATTAATCTAAAACAGATAAGACAAACAAGAGCTCATTTACGTTTATATTAAGATTATTAAACTGTTTCAAGCTCCGTTTAGTATTTGTGATTCTCTAAAACCAATGAATTTTGCGTTTGGTTTTGTGGGTTACAACTTTCTAATTTTCCCATTCCCTCTCCTGATAAGACCAATAAATTTAAACAAATATATCAGAATTGGAGAAAATTGCCAAATATGACAAACAATAACGGCTGCTACTATGTGGTTGTTTTTTTCTGTGTGTATTATAAATTTGTAAATTACACAAAAATTATATTTTTAAAATCTTACTTTTCAAACTTGACTTTTATGCAGTTGAGCATTCAAATTCTTGCCGTTAAATCTTAGCGTGATAATTACAGCAAGCTGATGATTGTTGATTCCTCTCAATGAAAAACACTGAGCAAATTATGTCCCCTTTTTGCAATAAAACAGTATTAACTTATGATGGTTTTTCCAATAACTATACGTCTCAAACTAAATGAATGTATATTTTTGTAATTTCTGTTTAAATCTAACGTTCAAATCTCTACCTATTGATTGTAGCTAATACTATGCAAATCATTAGTGAAAATAATTGGATTGGACATTGACACATCGGTGGCGTGTAATCACTGTATAACTTTGATGGTAGCAACAGAGTGGGTTGCACGATAGACTGGTTGCTTCCGGCAATTTGCAACATCAGAATAATTAACGTTCAGTATTCCTTCCAAATTTGATTTGCTTTTTGAAAATTTAACGATGTTGCTGCACATCATTTTTTATATTTCCTTAAAGTCTAATTTCAATTTCCTCCACTCATATAACATCAGGTTCTGTTCTTACTTTTTTAATGATGTTCAAGTCCAGTTATAACTTTTGTATTTTAAATACCTTCATATTAAAATTTGCGACTTACTATTGAGAATGTTTCGAAAAAGTCTATGGCTTTCTAGAGATTTGTTAAAATCAATCACTTTAACCTTATTCAATTGTTAGTTCAACTGTTTTAAAGCTATTTCTAAATAAATATCTTTTTCTAATGGAAGCTAAATTCTGTTGCAGCTGAGGTTTTTTAATTTTGTTTGGAGAAATTGTAAAATTCCATTAATATCTTTAAGTTGAAAAACATACGAGGTATATGAGAAAAGTAATGAGACTGATTTCATACTAACCAAAGTTTTTATTTTTTACAAACAATGTTATCCCCTTCAAAGTAGTTCCCTTGGGCAGCTATACACCGGCGGAGTCGTTGTTCCCACTCTTGGTAGCAGCGCTGGAAGTCTTCAACTGGTATGGCTTTTAACTGTTCGGTCAGTCTTTTGAATGTTCTCCAGAGTTCCAAAATGACGTCCTTTTAGGACATGTTTCAATTTCGGGAAAAGGAAAAAGTCACAAGGACTCAAATCAGGTGAATAGGGGGGATGAGGAACAACAGTAATGCGTTTTGAGGTCAAAAATTCACTGATGGAAATTGCTGTGTGACACGGTGCATTGTCATGATGTCTGTCAAAATTTGATGCACGGTGAAAGTGTTTAAATTTAACTGTTCACTCATCATCCTTATTGTTAAACGACGGTCTGATCTCACAAGAGCCCTCACACGTTCAACGTTTTCGTCAGTTTTTGAAGTTGAAGGTCTCCCTGAGCGAGGTTCATCTTCCACGTGTTCTCGGCCGTCCAAAAATGATTTGTGCCAGCGGAAAACTTGTGCTCTTGATAAGCACTGTTCCCCATAGACCTGTTTCAACTTTTCAAAAGTCACACTCGCGGATTCACCAAGTTTAACACAAAACTTTATTGCACAACGTTGCTCTAAATTCCATTTCTGTAACACACAACAAAAACACAACTTCACTGATGGACCTGTCAAAAATAATGTGTTAGCTGTACGGAGTTGTAACTCGGACTGAGGAAGTGGAAGCGATAAACAAACCGGTTTAGCACAGGCCGGTAGACACAACGTCGCCAGATCTCCCGCAGTGTTGCCAGTCTCATTACTTTTCTCACACACCTCGTATATTTCTCGATACTTCAAGATTCTGTTGAAGTCTGTAGAGCAAGAATACACATTTAAATGTGGTAACTACCGTGGAGTGTCATTTCTGCTACTACTGCTACTAGTCAGTGTTCTCAAAGGAAACCAGTGACTCTTTTAAGAACTGTTTTCTTCTTTTGATATATCAAAGTTTTGAGCGTTAGAAACATTGCAACCATAATTGACGACGCGACGGTTGGTTCGCGGCCGTGCTCACTTTGTGCTGGAGGCATAGACAGAAATATGAACGCTAAGCTATGTGGATATGCGAGTAACAGTGCATGTGGTAAAGTGAACATCAGCACTCTTCAAAACAATCACGAATCACTAAGAAAATCACAAAAAGCTTTAGTGAGAACAGTTCGGTCTTACGATTAATGAATGTCAAGCAGGATATATACCAAGAGAGAGGCACATTGCACTGCCTCTTGAAGACTGCTGAGATATAGTTCTATTGCATTGTAATACAGAGGTATTTCTAAAGACTTGTTTATTTTGTCCAACTGCCCTGCTCATGTATAGACTTTTGATCTGTAGAAGTCTCCATCAAATTAAATATTTCCTCGGGAGGATAGAAATGGTCCAGACGCTGGATTCTTCTGCAAATGGCGGTTCTTTTCTGTGGAAATCTCTCGATGGTTTATGGCGGCACTGTAAATCGATAATTGAACACGGATCGGATGAACGTTCTGTGGGTGTATAACAGCGTCCGTAAGTGACAGCCTGGAATGTCGTTGCCGAATCTGCAAAACAAATCGCTGCACTAGTAAACAAGGTTCAGGCAGTGCCTCAGCAAGTCAATTCATCTCAGCGTGGGGGTGAAGCTGATTCCAAAAAACATAAGTGTTGGATCGACTCTAGTCGTTTTAGTGTAACTGATGGAGTGAAATAAGATTACTTGAATTTTTCGTGAGTTTGGTCTAACTCCTCATGTTCGAAACCAAGTCTCCAGTCGTCCTAGTTTGAAAACCAAAGCTGCATAAGAAAGTGTCGTCGGCAAATTGCGGCGAGTAAACGTCATATACACAAGGGGCACAAGTTTTGAGGAGTGTATACCCTGAATCAAACATTGTGCACGCATACTCACGGACATGCTGATAAGCAAGACGAATGGGAAAGACATCTTGGCAGGTGGAAACTTGTCACACTTGCCCAATATGCAACATTGAAAATTCAAGGTTACCGTAACATCGATTTGGAAGCGGAAAACGAACTTGGTAGTAGATGTGTTGAAGTAGAATCGGAGAGGAGGTTGTCTATCAACAAATTTTAGTTTTGGCCAATATTTTCTAGGAATCTTCTGAAGATTACGTTAGCAAAGGCAATCCTGTAGGAGTTTTACGAAATTTGGATATCATGACGCTGCTGCCTTTTATTTGGATGCTGCTAAAGAAACATCCTCAGCGGGAACAATGTTGAATATTTGAGTGAAAAAGGCAACAGGTAAAAAGGAAAGTGTTCAAAAGCGTTTCTAGTAAAGAAATAGCTTCCCGAAGCGAAGGTTTTGCTGAATACTCTGTTTTCGAGCTTGAAAGACATCGAAGAGGTCTTGGGGGCGAAGAGATATGCCTTGGTCACAGTAAACGTAATAGTTAACGTTGTTGCGGAGGGTGCGGATATTAACAGAGGGTCATTGGACGATCAATGAACATCTTAAAGGACGTCCGCAAAAATATTTGCCTTATCTTGGGAATTAAAGATTGAAGAATACGTAGTTTGTGCTGAGATCTGGCACCCCAGTGCTCCTGATTCTGATTTAGGCTTAGACAAGAGGTCGACTAACGTGCCTCTCAGAACTTGGTTGTATACAGATAAATGAAGTCATAGAGTCGATTTTACTGTCCTTTCGCCATTTGGTCGTAGGTGTAGACAAATTTTATATAGAATATTTTATTTTTGAATGCGTTGGCCGTTAGCATTGCTAGAATCTTATGAGTTTACGAATATGTTTTGATGTAGTAGAAAGTAAGCTTGAAAGTATCAGGTTTGTATTCTGTCAGACAGCATTTGTGATGGTATCTGATCAGCGACGCAGATTTTAATAAAGCAAGGCCAAAGATAAGATATTTCTAAGGTGCATTTGGATGTCAGTAGGTGTAACTTCTCTTTGCATGAAAGAAGAATCTGACATATCTTAATAGGAAGTCTGGAAATAATTGGCTTTTGTGTTGTGTTGCCCATACCGTTAGTAACTTTATGAAACCATAATATAAGGTTACATGATTTTGGGTTTCTTCACCGTTTGATGACTGACTTTACACTTTGTGGTTATTGAATCCTATAATACCTGTTCTAGAAATTGTAACTTTAAGAATTCATTACTAAATGATTGTGCAAAAAATGGAAAACAATTGGTATTGGGATTTGCGCTTGTGAGAATATGAGTCTGGTCGCTGAGTTTATGATAACCAGCTTATTGATAAGAAGAAGGGGGCTTTTCGACTCAATTTGCATACTGAACTTTACATCAGTATACTGAATATTAAATTGCTATAGCTTGCGAATGTGATTTGTCTACCGTGATGTCAAATAATGAAAATCAGACTTTTGCATACTTTCCATTCAAAACTAGAAAAGTAATTAAGTGACATCCTTTTTTGAAAAAAGTGACTGCTAAAGTGATAGGATCTTGCTGGCTCAGCTTTTACGTAACTATCTCTTTGTGGGACTTTTACCTCCTAACTTTAAATCAAATTGAGTTTTGCCAGAACCAGAAAATGTAATCGTTATAGTTACAAGTAAATTGATGAAGTGGTCATTGGTGGGCAGCTTTGTTGTCACCAGAATCTACCACATTTGAATTTAATAAAGTTTCTAGTATTGAGCCAGTGGCCAAATAGATTCTTCCTATAGTATGTATTGTGTGACCATAAAAACTTTAGTTGCCTATGAGTAGACTATGAACAAAAAGCCATTTCATGTTCAGTAAATTTGTTATCTGCCGAATTGACAATTTGCGTTAGAGATTGTCAGTTTTATAAAGAAGACTTATGACTGTAGGTGGCACTGGAAACCACAACAATTATGGCGGAGTTAAGACTGAAGACAAAATGATTCCTTGTTATTTATGTAGATGAAATTTTAATTTTTTGACGTTTTGGAGCATGATAGAATTAGACCAAGATTCAATCCATTGCATTGGAGCTTACAGACACCACACCAGAGGTCGCATTCAAGTTTGAGTCTCCCCTACAAATGATTTGTAGGTTATGTGTTGGCCTAGGTCGTACCTTATGGAAAAATTTCACAATTTACGTAAAACTAAAATTGTAGTAATCGTTAATTATTAGTCTTACAAATGAAAAATCCCTACTGTAGCTAACCATAGAGAGAAGACAACAAAGCTCGCACTACTTTGCGCGACGCGCCACTGAATATCTAGTGTTGTTACTGAACAAGATAAATAAATCATAAACTGCCGTTGAAATAGTCCAAATACAAAATATCCATCAAGTGATTTTTTTAGTGATCTCAACTTAAAAAAAATGACAAATAGTTATCTAAGTGACTCTGATGAAAGCCCTGCCTTTGATTTAAATTTCAGGGACACCGAAACTGTTGTTCCTAAGCCTTCAGAAATAAATTACATATAAGTTATAACTCGAAAAATTGAAGCTTTAGTAAACCACAAAGTCTCAATAAAACTGACAATCAAATATCTAGGGTTGGGATTAAAATAAACGATAAGCTGTACAAAGTGGTTGGAATTAAAGTGATAGGATAAAGTTTTATTTGTAAATTGTTTAAAGAGGCAGCTGCATATTTAATCAATAATCACTCCTGTAGCGGAGTTTATGATTTTATGATTTGTTGATACCGTTTTGTGGATTTTAGGGAGATAATATAGTTACAGTGGTTGTAATTCATGAGAAATTGCACGTTACTGTATATCTAGCGATTAGCATTTTTACTGGCCTATATCTCTCCCAATCTGCTTTATAATTATGTACCCTATCAGAGATTACTGCATTAGGTAGCAATATTTCTAATTTCCTAATAAAAATTTTGTTTGCTGGCTTTGTTTTCTTTTTTCCCTTAAAGTCATTTTTGTAAAATTGCACAGATAGCTGACCTACTTTTTAATTTTCATTTTATAATCCAAAAGGTATCTATAGTCTAACTTAACAATTTATAAATTAGAAAAACAAATCTAGAAAAACTACATAACTCCCGAAGTATCAGTTATAACAGTAAAGATTGATAATGCCATTTGTAAACAAAATTACATAACTTAAGAGTTTCTTTTGAAATCCTACGAATATTTATTATTCCTTAAGGAAAGCTAAAACTGGTAGGCCTATCTTAAATGATAGATCTGAGAAACATTATTGCGTAGTAAAGTCGTGGGATATGTCATCCATTTCGACCAGAAGGGAAAAAATGTTTTCCCTAGTATACGAGTGCATTTTTCTTGCTTCTGGGTATGAATTCTCATCTCGAAAAGATTTCCTTCCATCACCCACATGATGCTTAAAAAATACGCAACGCCTCTTCTCTGATGATTTCTCCCCTCCTAAATACAAAACCAATTTGCTCTGGCTTCTAAAAACTATATGGTCCGTCATTTATCAACAGTACTAATGCGGAAAGCATTTATCTCCCAGGGAATTTAATTTAACACTAGTAAGATAAGTGAAATGAAAACTTTTAAATATCAATGTTTTTTATATTGTCAGAAAGGGGATTAAATCGAAGTCCTTTGAAAGAACAAGAGAAAAACAAACAAAAAAGACTAATTTTAAATTGGAATTTAGGAGAAAAGCGGTAGAATGATTTTCAAATAACTATCTACGCTTAAACGGTGGAACAAATTTAGGGGAAAAAGGTGAAATCGTGTTGAGTACAAACAGTACAAACCGCCCACCACTAAAACGAGACACGTGTGAACACGATCGATTCAACAGTATTTTTATTTGAATCCCTGAAGTACCTTTAGGCGAATAGAATGTATGTACATTTTCATTATTTTGGTTCCTTAGTGGCTTATTTCAGTCTGTAGTTTAGGAAATTCTTCTGATGGAGTTCATTATAAAAATTGAACCGAGATTAGGTACAATCTAAAATTAATCCATTTAAGAAATGGGTTCAGAATACCTTTAGACAAGTTGAGCTAATCAAATCAATTAATTAATGAGAAAGCTAACGATAGGTATTTACTTCTTTTATTCCATTATTTTGCCACATCAGTGAAATTTAATTTGTATGAACTCTTGTGTTACTTTATTTGGAGTTTATAAATTTGTATTTAATTTTATTTTTTGTTGTATTAGCATAAAGCATCTCTTTATCCCTTTTAATTTCCTGAACGTCAAGTGTAGTGGCGGCTAACACAGCAGTGAGCGGTCGTGGTTCATTATATTGTAAGAATAAAAATATAAAGTGAAAGCTTCAAGACGTCTGTGGTTATTACCTAAAAGGTCTTAGAATAATTAAAGCAATAAACTTTCAAATTTTTCTTCCTCAGACCAAAGCATAGATAAAATTACAGAATATTTATAAGCTACTCTAAAAAAATAATATTGCCTAAACAAAAGAAAAGAAACTATTAATAGTAATAACAAGGCGACACACTACAACCGAATGAGGTTTTACAGCAGGATACGTAGTCTTCTCAATGATAAAATAGACCGTAAAAGTCTCTTGGAGACATTGTTAGATCTTACATAGTTCTATGATACCTACAAGATTGAGACTTCTCCAGCACTACAAAGATCGTGTTACAAGTGGCTTGTGCTTGAAATTGAAATTGGCAATTAATGGAAAATTGCCTAGAAAGTAAGTTCAAAATTGTTTGGCACTGAATGAATCCGCCACTCAACATTCCCTGTGGACTTTAGATTTTATTAAAGAGGCACAACTTCCTCTGTTCGTACAGATCTTTGGATAGCACAATTTTTTATTCAAAAACACATTCCCAAAGAAGCTGATGTATTTATTATTGATAGTAAGCTCTCCAAAGAAGATTATTTAAATTTTAGAAAAGGTGCTTTACAAGGGAAAGTGGATTTTTATCCGTCTTATCCGACAGCTTGGTGAAAAAATCGGAAGCTTTAACGCTTTTTCAACATATGTTAGATCATATCATCCTATTTTTGCTCATCCTTCAAAAATTTAAAGTAAAAGAAGAAAACGAAAATTTTGTAAATTTGACAAAACGAAAGGACTACTTAATTATTACGATCCTTATTTTTTGTAGTAGTCATGGTATACCATTTATATAAGTCAACATAAGATTTTGACGTTTCTTCTGCAAATTTTAGGAACTTTTCTTTCACTACAATTTTTTTAATTGTTATAACTGTCAAGATAAAATAAAATCTTGTCCGAATTTCTGGTACGTTTTGAGTCCACCTTTATTCCAATTTCCATCCAAAGTCACTTTTGAATATCTCCATTTCTTTTTCTTTAATGTGATTCTCCTCTGTAGTCAAACCTCTCACCGTAGCCTTTCTAAAATCCAGTTTACAAGAGATATGAAGAACAAATTCCAAAGAAGCGTTAGCCAGACCATGATTTCTAAATTATTTATCTAAGCCTTCGGGGTGCATTCACATAAACAACAATTTTGACTTGAAGATTTGGTCAGCGTTTATCTTTTTGTAATCAACGATTGTAAATAAGAGTATACCAATACGGCTTTTAAAAGTTACCAAATGAAACATTTTCGGTTGCAAAGAGTCGGCTTCTGTTTTATAATTTGTACAGTTTTGCATTTATACCGAGTGTAGAATTAGTTCACGCACCATAGGAATTTTATATTATAGTAAACTCTTAATGTCCAGTTATTTGCTCTGCCAATGATTTTAGATCTAAAATGAAAAAGGGTTTTTGTAGAAATTTTTTTGAACAGAGCAAAAGATTGAAATTACAATTTCTGTAAAATCCCTACAGTGCGTAGAACAATGGCACTACAATAGATTGTAGATCCTGGTCTGTAGGCATGCTGTCGGAAGAAACACAAGAGTTTCGTAATAAGAACTATGTATGCATAAGAGAGCATCATACTAAAAAAACAATAAAAAATGGACACCAATAGAGACTTAATAAATACTTTGTCACTACCCTTAATCATATGATGCATCTAGAAGGACTATTAGACAAAACCCTTTTAAAAGGTGCCAAGGATCTTATAGTC